>JABSTT010004043.1:0-25863 GCA_013339685.2 Hyalomma asiaticum | reverse complement strand
CTAGCCCCGAAAATGGATGGCGCTCTAGCGTCGCGCCTATCCCCGGCCGTCGCTGGCAGAAAAGCACGAAATGTGGGGGTGCTAAGCCGCGACGAGTATAGGAGGGCCGCAGCGGTGTGCGTTGAAGGCGCTGGTGCAGATCTTGGTGGTAGTAGCAAATTCTCAAGTGAGAACCTTGAGGACTGAAGTGGAGAAGGGTTCCACATGTGAACAGCAGTTGAACATGGGTCAGTCGGTCCTTAGGGAAAGGAGAAATCCTTATAGAAGTGGGCGCGTTGGGCAGCTCAGTCTGCGAGACGGGAGACGCCCCGCTGCAACCAAAAGGGAATCGGGTTAACAGTCCCGAACCCGGCTACGGAGATCGGACCTTCGGGGCCCAGTGCGGCAACGCAAACCAGCTCGGAGACGCCTATGGGAGCCCCGGGAAGTTTTCTCTCTAAGGAGATCGAGTCCCTGGAATGGGTTCACCCCGAGATAGGGACGGTGGCTCCGTAGAGCAGTGCGGCTCTTGCGCTGTCCGGTGCGCTCCTGTGGGCCCTTGAAAATCCGAGGAGGGAGTGTGATTTTCGTGCCGGACCGTAGCCACATCCGCAGCAGGTCTCCAAGGTATTACAAAAGTTCTCTTGCGTAAATGATCTTTCTCCATTTGCTGGAGGGCTTTGCTAATGATATATTCAGTATTGTTATTGGTTGAAGTGTTCTCTTGCGAACATTTTTAGCGCACATTGCTTTGTGAATACGGGCCCAGAGTTCGTTTTCGGAGAATACAATAATAGAGGATTATTCATGCTGTTTTTTGAAAAAAATATTCGGTATATGTTGTGCTCGATACTTCAAAGTAATTTGAAATACACATTTAGTGCAGTAGTAATATCGATAGCATGGTCCGCCCCCTACTGAATTAGTACATTTGATGTTAGGGTTTAGGAATATTCTTCCGCGGAAGTCTTCCTTTCTTAATATTCGCTGAATACACATGCATTATGTTACTTGTCACTGTGTAACCGAGAACATTCATGTACCCTCTGTGTTGCAATTTCTGAGGAGACTTGGTGTTCGTGAAGAACGTTGGGGGAACCTAGTGGTGCAACACGGCAATGGATTTTGGAAGCGATTACGTGCTCGAGAGTGACTTAGAGGGTTGCCCGAAGTAAATCAAGAGAGTTCCTGATCACAGACTGGGATCATTTTCACAAGATCCGAGGGAACGAAAGCAAACTAGCCCCCAGAAATCTGGAAGATTGGTGCGAACGAATCAAGAGTGACGTACAGTCGTACACCAGGAACATCATCAGCGACGTGGAGGTAGAGAGAATGGACAGCAGGCTCGCGCACTTGATCGAGGCCAAACAGGCGCTGCATCTCCGATGGAAAGGGCAAACGTTCAACTGAAGATTAAGGAAGAAGATCTCCGAGCTCAACAAGTCCATCGAAGATCACTCGCGGACCCTCTTCAAGCAGCAATGGGACAAGGTCTGCTATTCGATTGACGGGCAGATGCGCAACGGCAAGTCCTGGGGAATGCTCAAACATCTCCTCGACGGGGGCAACACCAGATCTAATCAGAGACACACGCTCGCCAGAGCCCTGCACGAAGCTACCAGATCCTGTTCAGGGGACGAGCTGATTGCACAGCTAATAGAGAAGTACTTGCCCGTAAAGCACGTAGACGAGGAAGTCCGGCTCCCTGATTACGTCGACCCGGCCCGTCTAGAGTTGGATGAAGCTTTTACCGAGGCAGAAATCAGGCAAGGAATTTTTGCGCTCAACGGGAAGTCTGCACCAGGTCCCGTTGGTATCACCAACAAGATACTTCGGAACCTTGGACCAGTGGCGCACCGACGGAGAGGGGTTCGGGTGTTGTAACCCCCCCCCCCTAAGGCCGACCTAACCCCTCCCCCTATGTAACTACTCCTATGTCCTTGACGAATGTGGCGCTAATGTCTCAGCAAAACGCCGAAAACAATCATAAAAGTAATAATCATCATTCATGTTACTATTATTTGGCATTTTATTTGCTATACGATTCCTCCAGCTGAAGCAAAGAAATGACGTATTGCGCGAGGTGCGCAAGTCGCTTGCCCTTCGCGAAAATTTGAACCCACCCCCCTGACAGAAATCCTGAGTGCGCTACTGACCTTGACGGCTGTTCGATCGAATACCTCAAGCACAAGATTAACGAGATGTGCAAAATTGCAGCGTCCCAGAAGCATGGACGACAGCAAACACCATCGTAATACGAAAACCCGGCAAAGCTCCAAACGTGCAAAACCTCCGACCCATCTCTTTCACATCTTGTGTTGGGAAGGTCTCTGCGAGGCCTCGCTGAGCGGTAACGAGGGGCAAAGCATGCACTGTCCTCTTCAACCTGCTGCGGAATCCATCTTCAGCCTCATCAGGGACGAGTTACGGCACGCTTGCAGGCCTCGCTTTTTAATCACGACAACCCGCCAATGCCGACTGAGCTCCGGCGTGCATCATACGCTGCAGTTGCGAGCCGTTATATTTCCACATCTCCGCGCTTCGAGCATCCAGCCTCGCCGCGGCCCAAAATCAGACATCTGACGCGCGCCGGATAGGCGGACGCTGTGCTACCACTGCGGCTAAGTCGTACACGTGTAACGCGAAGTACCCGTATGGCCGCCTCGGACACCAGAGTTTTGCTGAGGTTTTTATTTTATGTTTTTCTTACGCCTCATCATAACTTTTGTTGACTGGCCGCGGCCAAGGTTTGGCGAACTACAAAGAGCGATCGAAGACTACCTGTCCCAGCAGCGCATGCCACTGCCCTTGCGGCGGCACTCGCGCTCGCTGCCTCCAAGAAGATCATCTCCGAATGTCAGGAGCTTCTCAGTGGCGGCGCAGGGGTGAATACCCGGCTTTAGACGGGAGAACTAACAGCAGCGACCTTCTGGGGCGAGGTCGCTGACTCTCGACGCGAGAAAAGCCTCACATCGGCGCAAACACAGAACAGCAGCGTTTTGACGACAGTAACTGATTTCGGAAGCAGGCTCTCTTTGCAGATACCTCTGTTATTCGATGGCCGCTACGACATTACTGCGTTATCTGACACAGGGGCTGACTACTCGATCATGAGCGGAAAGCTAGCGATACAGACGAAGAAAGTACTTACGCCTTGGTATGGAACCCTAATTCGTACGGCCGGCGGACACATAATCGCCCCTTCCGGAATGTGCACAGTTCGCGGCTTTGAAAAAAATGTAGGGGGGCAAAGCACCTGGTGAGGATCAGACAACAGCTGGTTCCTTGAAGAATGGGGGGCAAATTATACTAGAAAAACTGGCTAACCTGTATACGGAACGCCTAATGACCGCGAGTGTACCGGTATCTTGAAAGAATGCCAACATCATCCTAATCCATAAGAGAGGTGACATGAAGGATTGAAAAATTACAGGCCACATAGCTTACTGTCAGGTGTCTCCAAGGTACCTACAAGGGCAATTACTGACATAATTTATTCCACCTTAGATTGCAGTTAACGTAATGAGCAAGCGGGGTTTCGTAAAGGCTATTAAACAGTATGACATGCTCACAGGGTCAATAAGACGATAGAGAAATGCGTGGAGCCCAAACCCAAGCACTCAATGTAGTCTTCATAGACTACGAGAAAGCATTTGACTCGGTAGAAACCTCAGCAGTCATGCAGGCACTGTGGAATCAGGGTGTAGACGAGCATTCCGTAAGGACACTAGAAGATATCTGCAATTGGTTCACAGCCGCCATGGTCCACCACAAGGAGAAGTGTAAAGGAAGGAAGGAAATAGTAGAGAGGGAAAGGCAGCGAGGTTAACCAGTGTAGGACAACCGGTATGCTACCCGGCACGAGGGGAAAGGGACGGGGGAGATTGAAAGGTGAAAGGAAAGAGGAAGAGAGAGAGGGCGCACATATAGCACATTGTCAGAGTCATTGGCACCCGCATGGTACGCGACATCACACATCGCTCTTACAGCCGCTTGTGCAAGTCTGTCGTCTTAAAAACTGCAGGAGCGCCTTTGCAATGTTCAGATGTGATGTCTTGTGCTGTCGACATTCCAGAAGCGTAAAATGCCTATAAGGAAAGGCGTCAGACAAGGAGACACAATCTCTCCAATTTTGGTCACAGCATGCTTGCAATAGGTATTCAGAAAATTAGATAGGGAACACGTGGGCGTAAGGGTTAATGGAAAACATCTCATTAACCTCAGATTTGCTGATTGCATTGCCTTGCTGGCAACGCAATCACTCAGGGGACGAATTGCAAAGCATGGTTACCAAACTGGACAGGCAGAGTAGAATGGCGAATCTAAAAATTAATATACAGAAATCTAAATAATCCTCAATAGACTTGGGAGATCACAGGAGTTTGAGATAGGTGGCGAGGCACTAGAAACATGGTAAGCGAATACAGATCTACTTAGGCCAAGCAGTGACGCCTGACTACAACCATGAGGCTGAGATAATTGGAAGGATAAAAAGCGGTGGCGTGCATTTGGCATAGATATTTTCAGAAAAGAATGGAAGCTTACTATTGTCCCCAAAAAAAGGAAAGGGCATAACAGCTGTATATTACCGGCACCCACCTACGGAGCAGAGACTTAGAGGCTCACGAAATGGGTTCAGCTTATTTTTGACTAGCTTACAGCTCAAAAGGAACGAGGACGAAGATCACAGAAAGTGACAAGAAGGGCGCTGACTCTCAACTGGAGTTTATTAAAATAAACGGCACGAATAAATACATAGGTCAAACGAGTTTCGACGGAGTAACTGCGCGTGTGCAGCAGGTCATCCAAGTGGCGTCAAAATTCCATAATATGTGGGACACCCATTCTGAGGATGACAGCGGCTTTCTTGGAGCCCTCACCACAACATAACCGATGGCGCGACTGCGCGAGGATGCCACAGTGCGCGCAATCATTAAAAATATCGAAGTGGACAACTCGTCCATACCTCGACGCGTTTCTCGCAGTCTCTCGTTGTTCTACCGAGGAGTGGTGCCCTATACAGAAGATAATGAAACAGCTGTGGGAAAGCGTGCCTCCTGGTCGTACCTACTGATATGCTTGACCATATTCTTCAAGTCTTCCATGACGGACCGACATCTAGCAACTTGAGTACCTCACGAACTTTCGTCAGAGTTATGCTCACTACTGGCCCGAGCTTCCTTTATCTGTTAAATCGTGAACCTTAGCGCCCCAAATCCTCGCCACTAGAACCTACGGGACTTGCAACCCATCCGACCACCCCGCCACCATTCGATCAAGCAGGCATGAATATTTCCCTTTAAACTGCCGGCAACAAATGGATCGTTGTCGCCACGGACTATTTAACGCCGTACGCCGATACGTTGGCTCTACAAGGCGCTACGGCTGCAGATGCCGCCCAGTTCTTCGTAGACCAGATCGTTCTCCGACATCGCGTGCCTACTTGCGTCATCACTGGCAGAGATCACGCTTTCACGCCCCAGCTGAGTTGCGACGTATTCAACCTAAGCTGTAGGAGACATTGTAAGACGACAGCTTCTCATCGCCATATCGACGGCCTGACGGTCTGGTTGAACAATACAATCGCCGACATCGTGTCCAGCAGAAAACATGGGATCAGATCTTCCCGTAAGTTACTTTCGCGAGGAATTCAACACATTTCAAGCCGTTCCGTCTTGTACGTGGTCATGACGTTGAGACCATGTCGGATGTTATGCTTTCGCATGATTTCCACGCATCGCTCGCCACTGACGAATAGGAGCTAGCGCGGTACGCCGAAGAAGCTTGTCAGCTGGAACGTTTGCACATCTTGTAACAGCAGAGTACAGATATACGCCGCTAACATCTTCCCCATCGACAAGTGGAATATCGCCCAAAGGATCAAGTGTTTGTGTGAAGTGCGGTTCGCCACCGAGAATTGTCCTAAACGCTGCTCAGTCGCTACTTTGTACTGTACAAATTGCTCCGTTGTGTCAGTGGTGTGAGCTATGAGGTCCTTCCGGAAGGCATTAGGTCACCCAAGCGTCGAAATCACCAGTTGCTGACTGTACACATTGTTCGGATGAAACCGTATTTCCCGCGCTAAATCGACTACATCTCGGCCCTATTGCTTTCTTTGTTCATTTTGCTAACTTTCCTTTGGTTCTTGCGCTCCCTTTCTTTATCTTTTTGCCGATGCCACCCTCTCGAACATCGAGACGATGCTGTTTTCTTTTCATATGAGGAGTAATTCCACTTGGTCATGATGTGCAGTGGGTGCGAGCCAACTGGCATTCGAAACAGCGATGTGGAAGAAGTGGTTTTTGGGGACAGCGAGCACCGCTTGCAGTTATCTTTCGACATAGCGCACGTTTCTCGGACGGTACGGTTCTCCTGGTATTTGTTTCTACAATTGTGCGTGAAAATATATAGTGATTTTAGCGTATAAAACCTCATCATTCATTTGCAATTGCACCATTCGCTCCGTTTGTCTCCGCACTGCTCCTTTCTGCCTCCCCTGTCGAGTACAGGTGGCGTTCTTGAGTTGGAAAAGAATTTTCATCCGTTACATAAGGAGTCGCAGTGAGTTCTTTGAAAGGAGATGTAGTAGGAATACGCATTAAAGGCCTAGTCGTGGCTGTTCAGGTAACATAAGGTGCTCCTGTTTATATGGAGGTTTAGCAAACGCACTAATTCGTGTTGCCTTCACCGACAAAATAACAAATGCGGTCCTTTCAAAGAAAAATGTTTCAAAAATATTTCAAAATGTTTCAAAAATGTTTTTTGTGATGGCATGGTTTTTGAAACCATGCCATCACAACAGCACCCAGTAACTTTCTGAGGTTGTAGTTCGAAGAATGGACTACGTAAGATAAGCTCACTGTAATATAAAAAGATACACACCGCAGCTTCTCATATTTTCAGTACTTTCGCAGAAGCAACATTTGAAATTGTGAAATACACCTTCATTGTTTAGGATATTTCTTGAACACCAAGACAGAGTTTGAGGAGGTACCTGCAGTCATATACTGAAAGGTGTGAAGCTAACTCAAGGCTACTGAAAAATCTGACTTAGGCTGGTTGGCTAGCGTTTTAGTTGTTTTACGTTACATTATCTCGCGCCACATGATAGGCCAAGCGCAGTGACTATGAATTTCGATCTTTCGACGTAGTGTCGACAGCGTGAAGAGAATTTTTAAGGGTTTCCGAAGGAATATGTTAAAGCTATGTAGAGGGCGTAGAGCCAAGCACCGAGTTAATTCGAAAAGCTCAGTGCTTCTCGTAAATTATTACTGTGCCTTAAGTAGAAGTCACAGTAGTACCATATAAATCGAGGTGTTAGAGCAAAGCGTAGTAAGAAACACCAGTCAGCGGCTGGACTGCTGCCAGAACGTACCTTCACTTTTCAGCTTTGAAAACAGCCAGCATCAATCAATGACCGACCAACACGCCGAAAGTATTACTTGTGAGCGCCAGCAGAAGGTGATTATTCTCTTGAGAGTCGGTAAATAATGGCTTATAAGGACTGGGGTAAGAGAGTTATTTGTACGACAGCTGCGGTACTTCAACTCGAAAGTATGGACGGTTCCACATGGTAAGCAGTTCTGGGAATTCCTGCAGAATATGTTTTCGACCTGAAAGCCTAAAGCTTTCGTTCAGCTGGCGAAATGTCATGTTTTACTGCTGAAACTGTGATGTTAATCAATTTTCCTTGGGCATTTGCGTTAACTCCGCCCTTGCGTGCTGTCGTCCCGACAAGAATATCGCTATTTCGTTTTGAAGTTTCGAGCGTACGTCGTCCTTGCTAAACAGGTAACGAAAGGGAAGGGGTCGAGGGCTTGTTTTTTATTTGTTAGAATGAACTTAATGAGAAAACAGGCAATGAAGCCTAGGAAACCACAGGGGAAGTTATTTGTAGTATTGTAATTGTGGAGTAAGTAGAAAGGAATTAAAGTGGACAAAAAGACAAACCTGTCTTCGGTGGTAACCAAACCCACGACCTTCGCATGACGCGTCTGATGCTCTACCACTGA
Source organism: Hyalomma asiaticum (assembly GCA_013339685.2). Classification (NCBI taxonomy): domain Eukaryota; kingdom Metazoa; phylum Arthropoda; class Arachnida; order Ixodida; family Ixodidae; genus Hyalomma; species Hyalomma asiaticum. Next base: position 17,869 of record JABSTT010004043.1, on the reverse strand, counting down.
TCTACGAAGGCGGTCGTCCCCCCGAACACTTTATTGGGTATTTATGTACATATTAGCCTGGGATTGTTAGGCATGTACGTGGACAGCACGTCACCCAAAGTGTGATTGAACCTTTCCGTTATGCCTCTGGTTTGCGGATGATAAGCTCTAGCTGTGCGGTGGACGGTATGGCATGGGGTGAGCAGGGCGTTAAGAACTTCCGTTAGAAATGCACGCGCTCTGTCACTCAGAAGTTCGCGCGGCGCACCATGACGAAGTACGAAGTGATGCAGGAGGAAGGAAGCAACGTTGTCCGCTGTCTCTTTTGGCAGTACAGTATATAGTTTCTGCATAACATTTGAGGTGGTCGACAGCGGCAGTATTCCAACCATTGGCAGCAGACGTGCGGGGAAGAGAGCGTAGAGGCCTATGCCGACGCGGTCGAATGGTCGAGGCGGGCAAGGAATGGGCTGTAGAGGGCCAGAAGGACGAGGAGCAGGAAGCTTGCGGTGTTGGCACACTGTGCACTAGCGAATATACTTTCTTGCAAAATCACAAGCGAGGGAAGCCTGGGATAAATCTTGAAAAGGCCAGCGTGGTAGCATTCCGGGTCCGAATGAAAGCAGAGCACGCATTTGTGCGCAGGCGGCGCGGAACGACTAACAACCGTCTTCGGCCGTCGGGAGGTAATTGCGGCGCTAGAGAACGCCGTCCCGCAACCCCTTAGTTGCCTATCTGCATTTCTATATTTCTCTACTCCTGAGCTCACAGGAGGTCCCTCTGACAGTTTTTACTTTGGGACCTCCTTCTGTATTTTATTCATCTTGTACTTGTATTGTACTTGTATATGAATTTGAATAAACTTGAAACTTGAAACCCGAAGTGAGAAGCTTGGCGGCGTATAGAACGCGAGGGGCGATTAGTCAGACAGACAATCCCTGAGCGCCGCAATCCAAGGATCCTTGCGCTGTTCCACAGGCATATATAGACGGGCACTGGCAATGAAAACGCCGGTTCGATGACTGAGATTGAACTCGTGTCAGTTTATGTAGGCAACCGAGAGAGGGCATCCGCGTCGGTGTGTTTTCTGCGGTGTGAAGAGAGGCTAAGGAATATGAAAGAGAGTAGGTGGGCAGTGAAGTTGTCCCGCTATTTATATAGAAAGAACGTTGACACGCAGGGGAGAAAGAGAACTAGGAGGCTCACTAGTAAATATACGGCTCTAAGAGAACTGACAACAAAGAGCGCAAAGGGAAAAGTCAGAGAGGCGGAGAAGATTTACTGGAGGGCAGCGATGAAAAAAAAAACGGACTCTGAATAACTACCGAGAGGGCAAAAACGAAATAAAGAGGGAGGCATTTTATGATAATTCAAGAGGAAGCGCTTTATTGTTTGAAGCGAGATCGGGCTGCCTTAGAACGCGTATTTGTAAAGCGAAATTCAGTAAAGAAGAAGAAAATGCACATGCTGTGAGGAAGATAGGGAAACGACGGAGCATGTTCTGATTGAATGCGGAAATATCCACCCAGGTGTACGTTTGGGCACTACCCTACAGGAAAGGGCTTTAGGGCGAACAACGGGAAGCTGAACATAGCGGCGATTGAAATAAGTAAGAGACGGTTGGAATACTGGTGGCAGAAAAAGAGAGAGAACGGACAAAAATAATTATAGGGATAAATATGGACTTTCTGCCATAAGGCGCAGGGAACTGGGCTATGAATTTCTGTTTTTGCTATAGTATGATCGATTTGATTGAAGTAGATTTAAAAGGCATGAGGAAAATTTAAAGAGAGAGAGAGAAAAAGAAAGAAAAGTCCTTAAACCTTCTTGCGAGCTTGGTGGCGCACATGTCACCGCCCCGTTACAAAGGGGACGCTCATAGCATCCATCCATCCATCCGTCCATCCATCCATCCATCCATCCATCCATCCATCCATCCATCCATCCATCCATCCATCCATCCATCCATCCATCCATCCATCCATTGCGGTCAGACCGGTAATGACGTACATGTCGAAGTCTTGTAATCGTAGGGCCTGTCGAGCAAGGCGGCCATACGAATCTTTTAATGTCGATAACCAACATATAGCGTTATGATCTGTAACGACGTCGGAGGGATGGCCGTGCAGGCCCGGTCGAAGTTGCCAAGGGCCACGATGATAGCCAACAATTCGTTTTCGGTGACGGAGTAGTTGGATTCCGCTTCTGTTAGTGCTCGGCTTGCATAGGCTGCTACGTATTCATCATGCCCACTTTTCGGCTGTGCAAGCACTGCGCCAAGTACCACGCCGTTAGCGCCGCTGTGAACTTCCGTGGGGGCAATGGGATGGAAATTACACAGAATAGGACAAAAGCTCAGGGGAAGATGGACGCTTGAATCGATGGACAGATCGCAAAATACGATTTAGAACAGGGAATGTCGCAGGAGCCAACGTTTCGACAAGTGGCCTTGTCGAAGACAAGGCCACTCGACGAAGACAAGGCCGTCGAAGACACAAGGCCACTTGTCGAAGACAAGGTCACTTGACGAAGACAAGGCCACTTGTCGAAACGTTGGTTCCTGCGGCATTCCCTGTTCTAAATCGTATTTCGCGATCTGTTCATCGACAGAATAGGACGTGATTTGAGCAAACGCCGCATTGTTGTAAAAGCATCGTCACAAGCTGTGGACCAAGTAGAAAAAATTCCACGCATATCCGCGGAGTGAATGATGATGAGTGGGCGAAGCTCCGGAGGTTCATCGTAGATCGTGCCGAGTTCCGGATTAATTTAGTTAACGCGCACGCTACGAATCCTTGTGGTTCAACTACGCACAAGTGAAATCTCCCACCGGTACTTCATTGCAAGTCAAGATCCAGTGCCTATATATATATATATATATATATATATATATATATATATATATATATATATATATATATATATGGGTGGCCGGTGAACGGTTCTCCAGCGCGAGCAGTCGGTATGTTTCAATCAAGAAACTCGCTAGAAGACGCTGCCTTCGTCAACGTTGTCTCTCGCGGGTGAGGGCGCGTTCTTCTTCTTTGCGAGGTGGTAGAGCGTTCACCGAAGAAAGAGCGTTTCCATAGTCAACGCGCGCCTTTCGCTCTCTCTCTCTTTGTCTCTCTCTCTCTCACAAGACAGCAGATGGAAGAGTGAGAGAGCTCGCGCGCCGGGAGGCACGCGCTGAGGGCGAGCGCGAGCCTCCCGGCGGCGCGAGGTGGCTACATACATACTACTACAGAGGAGGGAACGACCCACACGCTAAGGAGCTTCGCCCCTAAAACGCGTGTCGCCTCGGAGCGGCTCATTGACGTAGCAATGATAGAGTAGAAATTGCTAATAAAAAATCGGACAACCCCTAGCGATATTCTTATTAGATGAGAAAGCTAGAACGTTTCATTTGGCTAGATTGTTGTTGCGGAGGGGCGCTGCAAACTGGTGTTGCCGAGTTGTGCTATAAGGAATGAGGCAATGTGGGAGGCAGGATTGTGTTTATTTACGTGTTTTGATGCCATCAAAGTGGTGTCGACACTTCACATGTCCTCTTCTATTTCGTCTTCTACCCAGTGTATGCAGACATGCCCGATTCAGGTCTGGGGCATATCGAAGTAGCACGACCGCCGCGACATTGTGGGTTGTGTCATTAGTCACCGCTGTCGTCACACTATTATCGTTCCGGTGACGGCGTACTTGGGCCGGTGTAGTACATAGACACTTCCACAGCCTTGTGATCCAAGTAGCAGGTGGAGACATACATCACGTCTCGCACAATGTATGGGTCGTTGGTGAATGCGAGATCGACGTCGAGATCGACATCTCGACGTCGTTATGGCCTCAGTGGCCGTCTTCAATTCGAGATTGTACTCGGCACGCATGGCGGCGAGGAACGATGGGCTAGCTGGAGCGTCCGTGCGCCGAGTGTTGCTATAGCGACGCCACGCAGCGGGGCACGCGGTTTCGCCAACCCAGCGAAGAAACGCGGCGACACGGGAGCACGCCGCTGCAAGCAGCTTCAGCGGAGTGGAGCTCGCGCCGACTGCCGCTGCGGCGCGTGTTGGCGCCGGCGTCACTTCTGGTGGGAGAGGTTACGTGCTTTCGGGGCACGGCCTTTGCGGATGCTTTTTGCGGACGGCAGCTGGGCGCGCGCTATCGCCAACGTGGCCAAGAAACGCTATCGCAGTAAGGGCAGAGCCCGATAAAGCTTTGAGTCTCTTTGAAAGACTTGGGTTTCGGAAACTCGGCGACGACGCGAAGTTTGGAAGCGTTGTGTAGTATGCCATCTTTCGACGCTACGTGTCCGAGTATTCGGAATCATCCTGCTTTACTCCAAAGCATCATTTCCTGAAGTTGAGCATGGAGGCCTGCGTCGGTAATGCACTGCAGCGCTGGTGCGAGATGGGACAGATGAGTAGAAAAATCTGGAGAAAAGACGGCAACGTCGTGAAGAACATAACATAAGCATGTCCTCTACTTTAGTCCACGAAACAGACTGTCCATAATTCGTTGGAAAGTAGCGGGGGCATCGCAAAGCCCGAATGGCATAACGTTAAATTCATACAGTCTGTCTGGCGTATCGAAAGCTGTCTTGTGGCAGTCGGCCAGGGCCAGAGGCACTTGCCCGTACCCTGGGTGTAAGACTAGCGAGGAGAAATACTCCGCGCATTGCAAACAATTTAGAGCGTCATCTATGCGTAATAAGGGCCTTTGGCGAAAGAATATGCATGCCATACATAAGGAGGTGACTTTGTTGTTTGAAACAAGGTGTAGCAGGAATACCCATAAAAGACCCAGTCTTGGACCGTCAGGTCACGTAAGGTGATACAGTTTTCGTCGAGTTGTAATAACGGACTAATCCGTGTTGCATTCGCCGAGAAAAGCAAAAATGCTGTCTATTAAAGAGAAAATATATTTAGAGCGAGCACGTTATCATATAAGCGACCAGTAACGTTCTTAGTAAGTCAAAGAAAACACTACGTAAGATCAGTTCAATACCATATAAGAAGTTACAGACCACTTCTCAGATTATCGGTTTTTTTCCAGAATCGACCACTAAAATTGTGAAATATATCTTCGTTATTGGGCCTATTCCTTGAACACCAAGAAATAGTTTGAGTAGGTGCCTATAACCGTACAATGAAAGCAGTGTAAGTAACTCAAGGCTGCTGAATAATATGATATGGCCTGGTTGACTGACGTTTTAACTTTTTTGGCTTAGTTTATGTTGCGCTACGAGACAGTCCAAGCCCAGTGCGGCAAGGCAGTGCCTAACACTTTCGATCTTTCGACCTCGTGTCAACTGCATGAATCAAATTTTTAAGGATTTCCGAACTAACATGGTAACAAATATGTTAATGCAAGAGTGAGGGTATGCAGCCGCGTAGGAAGTACATTCGAGGTGCTCTATGTTCCTCCGCAACTCGCTTTTGTACCTAGTGGATGCCACAGTAGGCTAACATAAATCGAGGTGTTAGAGCAACGCCTAGCAACAAACAGCAGTACTGCGACTGCACTGCAGCCAGAACGTACCTTCACTTTTCAGCTCGGACAGCTACCAGCATCAACTGATGGCCAACCAATGCGGAGCAAGTACGGCTCGTGAACACTGTAAAAGGTGATGATGCCCTAGAGTGTCGGAAAGTGACACCTTATATAGAATTGGCAGAAAGGGCAATGTGTACGAAACCTACAGTACTTGCACTTGGAAGCATAGATGGTTCCACATTGTCGGCAGTTCCGGGAATTCCTGCATAACGTTCTCGACTTGACATCGTAAATGTTTGTTTTGGTTCAGCTGGCGAAATGTCGCTTTGTATGTACTGCCTATACTGTGACGTTAGTCAAGCTTCTTTGACCAAATACCAAACATGTCAAGCCCGCCCCTGCGGGCCGTCGTTTCAGCAGGAAATGATGATATTGAGTATTAGAGCGCATGTCTTGCTTACTGAACAGGCGTAGTTTTACTCTGAGGAAGCTTTGTTATTTTTCATAAAATCTTGAATAATTTATTCTTGCGTGGGTTGTCTACACAGCACATGCCATGCCTTGCTCATAGATAAAGTCAATCCAAATTTTCTCAGAATCACTCATTAAAATAGCTTTGAAGAAAGCAAGTCCGCTTGCCCAAACGCTGACCTTTGCGACGTTCTTTGTTTTCCGTGTACTTTAGAATGATCACTTCATCATTTCGAGCCTTCACCTTACCCTGAACTTAACTTCTCTAAAATATATCATATGCAAATATTCTGGGAAAAGAATTAGACATACAGTCCTACAAAAGGTCACATGGTCAATGCTGCTGTAAAGGCGAAAACAAGAAGATAATTGCCAGCGCTGCCATTTCAAGTTTCGTGCTGCAAATGGCGAATGCTCAAGGAAATGTTCGCATCCCGTCAATATATGGCTTCCAAAGAGTTTGCAAGATCAATTTGGTCCTATTAATTTTTGATGGACTGTGGATGCCTTTGTCTTGAAGGAGTCGGTTTAGTCATATTTATTAGGTATTAAAAAATGTGCTTTTTCATAGTATTTATTAAGTCACTGTTTTTATTTCATATTTATTATGTGCGAGCACAATAGTTTTATAGATCCTGAATCTTAGTCCTTAAATGCGCCCTGCATGCAGAACGGATTAAAAACTTGCTGCGCGCCTTTTACTTTAGACAAGGCTCCGACAGTCTCCGCGCCTAAGTTCCCGGAATGTGCGACGTATTTTTACACAATGTGCTTTTTTTTAAAATTTCGGGTGCGTGCATTCCTCCTATTTTTTCTGTGAGTTTGCTCTTCCTCACATTCTTTTTTTTTAGACTGACTGCTGTGAAATTTCCCATATGATGTTTCTTGCTCCCTTAAGACGTATACAACGGCAGTGGCCGTACACTGACCCTCAGTCATGCTGTTCCTGTGGTGCATCCGAGAATGTATGTTTTATTTATAAACAATGACGACATTATTCGGGTTGTTATTTTGGAAAACATGACAGAACGAAGAATATTGCCCAGGAAAAGAATTTCACGGACGCTTTACCGCATGATAATGTGACCAGGTTAAACGATTGTCGCCTCGTCGAAAAAAATTTTTTGACGCGTTGTAATTTATGTCTAAATTCATTTAACATTTAGTGAACCTAATCTGTCTATTCCCTTCATTACTCTGGCATCACATTGGTGCAATTTGACATCAGCGGTAGAAGTGTTAATATTCAATCACGTGAGATGTATTCCCGCATATCTCTGACAGAAGGATGAGGGTATGCGCCCCAACGGGACCCTATCATCAGACTGGCCAATAAGAGCTGAGAACGTTCGAAATTGCCGATTAAATGCATGGGGCTCAGATGCTGCCTTACCTCAGCGATAATATGATGACGTCCGTAATCAGCCAGTCGTTAAGTGGCACTCATTCCTATACAGAACTTAAGGAATGCGTGCTAAAGGAGCTGAAAATGATTCCGACGGAGTGTCGCAGGCGGTTCTGCAGATATCGAAAAGGAAACTGTGGAGCCGTAAAGTCAGCTAGCGGCGAGGCTAGAGACAGTGTTTTCCTATTATGTTCAAGGCATGAACGTAGAACCATTCGAGTAGCTGCAAGCCTTACTTATTGCTTATAGCCTAAAGCAGTTCATGTCTCCTGAAACAAGATTCTTCGTCACCCAAAGCGAAATAAAGGATTGGCTGCAGGCGGTAGATCTAGCCAATTTGGCGGGAAAATTTCAGAGAAACATGCCGCATAACGCAGGAATGAGCCATCGTGCGGCAATCGCAAAAGAGCGGCTGCACATCGAACAGGGCAGGTAAAATTGTGCGAGCGTCCTGCGCCCAGACAGCGTGCTGTGCTTTTACTGCGAAGAGCCGAGACATCTCCGTAGAGAGAGTGCGAGTGGGGGCGTGGGAGTGACGCCAGAAAAAAGAGGTTTCTCGCGTAGCCGCGCAAAGGAAACGTACACGTGAGATATCATACCTTAATTTCGTCGCGCTCAGATAAATTCACAACTAACAGCGTTAGCAAGGGCGACAATCAAGTGTGATTTTTGTCTGCAAAGATGCCTGCAGAGCCCGCATTGACTCCGGTGCCGACATCATCCTAATCAGGGAAGGCGAAGTGTCGAAGGAAATTCGAGAACAAAGCTGCAATGACATGAAGCTCAAGGGCCTGTTTGTTAAGGCGATAACAGCCGATGTTATGCACGCGCCTCTCGGCCTTCCGTGTCTCTCGGGCAATACTAAGCGAGTACACTAGCCCTCTCCGGTTACTCCGGAATTCGCCACTAGCGCTGATGTGCTGCTGCCTCAGGGTGACATGTGCATGACCACCGTATAGGTGGACATGCACAAGACGTCCGGAGTCAGCAGCCAGTTGTACATGGCCACCTTATAAGTGAAGTGACAAAGCACAAAGGCGTTGGTGAGCCGAAGCAGGATGTCTTTCTTGAAGACGCGATTCCTATTTGGATAACCCAGCTAGCAGCACCCAAAGCCACATGGGGATAAGAAAGAAGCTCGTTGTCGCCCCTTTGCCCCGCATCGTCCACCCCGTGCACAACACCGGTCGTCGCAGGGCAAGAGCGTCAGCGATACTAAAGCAAACCCACAAGGACAAAGTCGAAGCAAGTTTCGTGTACACCGAGGCATACCGCAACGGGAAGGATTTTGCGGTTTCCATAGTGGACACGCTGGGCAAAGTCGTCAACTGTGCCTCGGTTCGCACGACGGATCCTGAAGTGGCCGAGGAAGTGTTCATAGCAGTCTTCATGCAAGACGGTCGAAGAGACAGGGGGTATAGCATGTCGAAAACGGCCGTCAGGACATTCCAGAAAGGCCGGGTAGCCCGGCAGGTAGTTAGAATCCTGAAAGGCACCCAACAAGACGGCAGCTCTACACATTCAATCCATTGATTTCCTGCCTACGTCGGGGAGGTTGAGGGGGTTCACCTGAACTTCAATGAGTCCGCCCACAAGGCTGCGCGTGGCTTTACGGACCGTGCTGCCCTCGGATCTGGCAACTCTCCCCCCGGACGCAGAGACGTTCTGTCACACACAGTGGAACTACTAAATGCTTTTACTTGGAGAGAAGGGTCTTCCCGCCGCCTCATTCCAAGCTAAGCAGGCCGCAAGCCATCAAGCTCACAATCTTGCAAACTAACTCCTACTCAAATCCGTTATCCCTTGACACCATATACCCCGATATTTACCGATGTTTACCCTATTTATGTGTGCGCGGCTGTGGAGATACTGCTACTTTGCCTGACATGTTCTTAGAATGCAAGTCGTTGTGCCTGAAGTTCACCAAGGAAGAGTGTGACATGCTCTTGCGAAGTCCCGTCTTTGAGGACCAAATCCTGGCTGCCAAGCGCACCCGTGACCAGGCCTGCAGGCTAGGCCTGTCGGGGCCTTGGGATTACCCGGGTGCGCGAGTTTTCGCGCTTTGCTGGACCCAATGGAAAGTTTGTTTACTCATTCACTCAGCATGCGTTTGATGTAGTAAGTCAGGAAGTCGCGTCGATGTCGACCTTAGCAGCGCTATTTCTGTGTAAGGAATTTCTGTGTAAGGCGCATGTGCCACTCTGGCACAGGCGCCTCAGGGAAAGCGAGCGGTGGTTGCTTTTCTCAGGAGGGAAATGAAGACGAGCACAATGTTGCAGTCCTTAGTAGGGGGCACGCAGCCGCGTTTAAGTATTTGCGGCCGAACGAGATGCGTTTGCAGCGGTGTTGACAAATGAGACTCTCGGCAGCTGGCTTTTAGGTGAAAAGGTCAGGATCAGATCTGAGCACGACCTCCTGGCCTGCAGGTCGGCTCAGCTCCTTTCAGTGCAACTGGGGTCCCTGAATGGTGCAATGCTCCTAACATGGGCATGAAATGGGAATATCCGGATGTTGTCCGTGCGAAAAAGCGCTCGTCGAGGTAGTGGATGTCTTTCGAAAGTTTACTTTTTCTTTGTTGTTTTTCTGAACTGCCCGTGTTTGTTCATGTTGTTTCGGAATGTTCTATTATGTTGTCCGCGAGTTTTAGTCAATGTGTTCTTCAGTCCGTATGCATGTAACGGTTTGCTTTATGTATGATGTTGGTCACTTTAGTTTGCGTGAGGACTCTAAATTGCACCTTGAATTAGCCGTGTTTTTATGCGTGTGTATGTTATCGCACCCGGGGTTCTTATGATAGAATCGCGTTATAAGGTCCTGTTCTGGCCCCACTGTTCTTTTTGTTGTACATAAACGATATTGTCACGGACCAAATAAGAGGCAGCCTGAAGTCCACGTCTTTTCAGGAGTTGTTGTTTTCCTCAAATCTGGCACATACCTCCGGAGTTCGATTAACAACGTTCTCTTCCACACAAAACACGTATGTGCCAGTGTCGGCGGTTCGTGCATGAAGGTGTGTGCCATTACTCCCCCGCCCAAGGAAGAGAGAGAGAGACAGTAAACATTTATTTAAACGAAATGAGGGATCTTCCTCGTAGGGTGGAGCCCTTAGTTCAGGGCTCCATTGGCTCGCGCCACTCCACGTGCTCGCTGGATCAGCCGACACTGCTCCTGCAGCGCTAAGCTGGTCAGCGCAGTCTCCCAGGAGGAATGTTATCGTGATGGGATAAGGGAACAGCCCGGTGGACATGGGCATTTCCACGTGCAGTGTTATATTGTGGGCTGCGCTACACAGTAGGGACAGTATGAGGGATATCGTGTGGGATGAAAGAGGCGTAGGTTGAAGAGACATGGGAAGGAATTAGTCTGTAGTTGCCGCCACGCGACAGCTTCCTCCCGGGTAAGGGAATGGTGTGGTGGGAGGAAATAACGTCGGCTATGTCGGTAATGTGCTAGAGTGTCGGCGTAGTTCAATGGTTCTGAAAGGTGCGTCGTCTGGATTTGACAGCTCTTCCGATGGCGCCTGTTTGTGAGCTCTCGGGCTACCGCATTAGCGTGTTCATTGCCATGGAGAGAGGCGTGTCCAGGTGTCCAAACGATACGCACCCTGTGTAGTAATGAGGGGTGTAAAGGTGTCAGAATACGGTGTGTGTACGGTGTTATCATTCCTTCTGCTATATTCCTGCAGGCAGTTTGCGAGTCAGTGACCACTGTCATAGGTTTGTCCCGTGCTGGTAGGAGAGAAGCATGTACAATAGCCAGGGCGACAGCCGCCTCTTCCGCCAAGGCACTGTCGTTAGTGCTAAGCGTGGCCGAAACGCTTAGAGTGTCAGTGTTGTCTACTACGACAAGACACAGGGCCTGTCTTTGTACCGTGCCACATCAGTATAGAGGACCGACGTATCAGATGCACTATTGCCTAGAACGCGCATTAAAGCCTGAACCCTTGCACGTCCGGCCTTTATGACGGTCAGGATGCATATTTTGTGGAATCGGGGCTACCTGAATTTTGCTTCGAATCTCACGTCCAAGGTTATTGCGTTCTTGTAGCGCTTTGTTCGGCATGGTGTATCCCAACCGGGAGAGAATATCAGTACCTTGTCTTGTTCGTTGGAGGCGTTGGATTTGACTGTTCAGGTGGCCTTCCACCAGTTCTCGGATGGTGTTGTGGACCCCAAGTCACAGTAGGAGCTGCGTTGACGCGTATTGGGGTAGTCCCAGAGCCGCCTATAGTGCCGTGCGGAGGAGGGCGTCCATCCTGTTCGTCTCGGTTTGAGTAAGGGTATGGTAGGGGAGGTGGTAGGTGAGTCTGCTAATCACTAGAGCTTGCACAATTCGGAGGATGTCTTTTTCGAGAAGCCCATGTCGACGATTTGTAATGCGCCTTATCATGTGCGTTACTTGGGCAATTTGTTGGCGTAGTAGTTGTACAGTACATATAGCCTTGCCGTTGTGTTGGATGTGGAGCCCTAGTATGCGAAGTCTATCTACCCTTGGAATTTCGTTGCTATTCAGATGCAAGTTCACGTCTGGCGGTTTGTCTGTCTTTTTCCGTTTTTTGAACACGAGCAGAAGTTCCGATGCTTCCTCACAAGGAAGCATCGTGTCGATGCTGCAGATCGGCAAGGCTAAGTAAACTGATCTGTGGATGTAGAAAACGAATAAGACAAAAACGGGACACCACAAAAACAAACAAATAAACAAGAGAAAAAACACTAAGCCAACAGAGAATGCTTAGTCACTCGACAGTCCCGTCACCACGCGGAAAGTACGGTTTCAGCCTGGTTACGCACACAACTTCAGTTTGGGGACGCCTGCGGGAGTTTCTTGGGGTATCTTCTGGCAGGACCTCGTAAGTAATGTCGCTCAGGCACCTTACAACCGTGTAAGGGCCAAAGCATACTTTGGCCCTTACACGGTTGTAAGGCACCTGAAAAACTGTTGCGCCGCTATAGCGACGCAACAGTTTTTCTGAACGGCCACGCTGTCGTACGGGTGGTCACCAGGATTATACGTGACCTCTCGATGGCGAAGATTGTAGCGGCGCGAGTCCAAGGTTTGGCGACACTGGACACGGCGTCGAGCGAGTTCACGGGCGTCCTCAGCGCGCTGTGCGAACGTTGCAGCATCGGTATGAAACGGTCCTAGGTTTTCAGGAAGCAGCATGGCGTCGAGCGTTGTGGTGACCTCCCGACCGCAAAGTAAGCGGAACAGCGTAAATCCTGTACTCTCTTGAACTGCAGAAACGCAAAAGTCACGTAGGAAAGGATGTTATCCCAGTCCTTATGGTCGATGGCGACATACATTTGAGAGCATATCCATGATTGTCTTGCTCAGACGTTCAGTCAGGCCGTTTGTCTGCGGGTGATAAGCCGTTGCCCTGAGGTGTTCAGTACCACTCAGCCGCAAGACCTCCTGTAGCATTTCTGCAGTAAAAGCTGCTCCACGATCAGTAATGACTATAGCAGGCGATCCAGGGCGAAGAACGATATTGTCAACAAAAAAATGGGGCGACTTCTGCTGCAGTGGCTCTTGTCAATGCCTTTGTTTCGCAGTACAGTGTTGAGTAATCTATGGCCACCACAATCCATCGATTTCCGCACGAGGATGTGAGAAATGATCCCAGCAAATCCATGCCGATCTGGTGAAAGGGTGCTTTCGGTGTCGCTATTGGGTGCAACAGCCCTGCTGGTCGCACCGGTGGTGTCTTACGTCGTTGGCAATCGCGACACGTGCGAACGTATTGATTGACAGGCTTAGAAAGACGGGGCCAATAGAAGGAGCGGCGAATTCTTTCCAGCGTGCGAGTGAAGCCTAGGTGTCCTGACGATGGTTCATCGTGACAGGCGCGCAGAATGTCTTCCCGTAACGTGGTTGACACGACCAACAGGTATGCAACTTCGGTATGGTCGAAGTTTTTCTTATAAAGAACTGCATTGCGGAAGCAAAATGAGGCTAGTGAACGCGCGAAGCTTCGAGGAATGCAAGAGGTGCGCCCTCCAAGTATTCGATGAGAGGTCTGAGTTCCAAGTCGTCACGCTGATCGGTCGCTGACATTACAGAAAGGAGAATGTCATCCTCGTCAAGGCTGGTATTGGCACTTCCGACCGGTGCTCGTGACAGGCAGTCAGCGTCGGTGTGCTTGCGGCCTGATTGCACACGATCCTTACATCAAATTCTTGCGGGCATAGACTCCATCGTGCCAGGCGTCCGGAGGGGTCTTTGAGATTCGCGAGCCAGCAAAGGGCATGGTGGTCGCTGACTACTCTGAAGGGGCGGCCGTACAACTATGGTCGAAATTTCGTTATCGCCCATACAACGACTAAACATTCCTTTTCACTTGCCGAATAATTTTTCTCGGCAGGTGATAACGTACGGCTCGCGTAGGCAATCACACGCTCTACGCCACCTGGCCATTGCACCAACACAGCTCCAAAACCTACGTTGCTGGCATCTGTGCGTAACTCCGTGTCAGCGTCTTCGTCGAAGTGGCCGAGTACAGGTGGGGCCTGAAGATATTTCCGTAGGGTACCGAAAGCATAGCACTGATCAGGGCCCCAAACGGACGGAGTGTCATCTTGATGAGCTCATTGAGGGGTGCAGCGATTTTTGAGAAGTTGTTTACAAAGCGTCTGTAATACGCACAGAGGGCCGGATTCACAAAACTCACTTACGAGAAAATTTTCGCTTAAGAGAAATTTTTCTGCGTAAGTGGAATCACGAAGCGAAGAAAACGTCGTAAGAAGACGTGGTTCTCACATCGGCCGCTGCTATAGCGAGCGCTGGGTTTGCCGGTTAATATATCAGCGATGGTGATGCATTTGCGACGTAGGCCAAAAAGGCTCGTAAGTGGATTCACGAAGTGAAAATGGTCGCAAAGACAGCGTAGCTAAGCGGAAATCCTAAGAGTGGTCCGGAGCACTCTTACGAGCAACATGGTGGCGTTGAAACGGGCAACCGCTGCGGGTATTTTGGTGCCGTAGGTGACACTCAAAAAATTATGGCCATGTAGGCTGGCTGATGATTGCCGCGTATGTACAAGGCTCACAGCCTTGAGGTTGCTGTTGCAATTCTCTCTTATGCATTGGACAATCTTGCCACTAGCACTTGTCCAGTAAGCTTGTTGTTGGAGTTATTAGAGGTGCCTATTGGGTATTTGCAGCAAAATAACTTATGCATGCAAATGCTTGCGATTGGATGAAAAATGAAGAGTTGCGTGAATGGTGCTTGATGCGAAAATCGGTGCGGTGTATGGTCAATATTTTTTACCTTGTTTTTGTTGCGTCTCCCAATAAGGCGTACAAGCTGTGTTACCGTTGCAGCATTGGTCGCACATGTACCACCATAAGGGAACGGACAAAATTCTGTCGCACACTATTGGAATGGAAGTTGAACAGTAGGCTCCAGTCAGCCATTCACGAACTCCTTATGTCGTTTACAGCTTCTCTAGCAGCAGTGGTCTTTATTATTTCCCAATAGGAACGCTCACCCAAATGCAGCTTCAGCTGTACAGTGGTCAACTCTCATATCTATAACGCCGGAGCGTCGTGCTCGGAGCTGCACGAGCGACATCTACAGTTGGAAACGGGACACATCTGAGCATGCGCATCGCCACTGACGCGCTTGCCTTGCAGTTTCTGTCCTTGTTGATCGCCAAGGCCGCGATAACTACTTTGACCGGCAGAAGCGCTGTCAGTCATATAGCGCCGGAAAAAAAAAAAAAAGTGCAATCACCCGCATCGGCGCGTTTTCTACTGCGTACCTATATTCTCGGTTTTCGGTATCATATCGTACCGGCAATGCGCCGCATAATGTATATTGCGCATCGCTCTGTGAATTTTTCATAGCGCCTTGCATTTATTGCCGCGTGCTGTCATTTTATTTCGTAAACCTACTATTAATTGTAATTCACCAACGATGCGTTGCCTGCGACTAAATGTAGTTTGGATTGCCCATTCATGCGACGATCAGTCGGTCCTTCGTCGGTTGTAGCCCTTAATGACCGATGACGGGGAGCATCAGCAAGCCGACCTTCCTTATAGAATGCTTCGAGCACTCTATTCACATTTGGAAGTGCAAAATTCTATACCGGCCAAAAGACAGCTTCCGAGCAGCCTGACCCCCCCCCCCCCCCCCAAAAAAAAAGAAAAAAAACACACAGAAAACATATACAGTTCATAAGTGGGCGTAAATCTGTTGTTGGGACAATGTGACCGCGAAGGGAGAATTAGAACGCAGCACAGCTTTCGTCAGGCGCTGCCAACAATACGCTTCTTTTCCTTTTTGTTTCTTTTGTTATTGCGCTAAACTGTTGACAGCGCTACTGACGGCCAGAGCGGTTGTTGCATCCGCGGTGATAACCAAGGGTCGAGAATGCAAGGCATGTGCGTCAGTGGTGCTGCGCATGCTCAGATGTGTCCCGTTTCCAACTGTAGATGTCGCTCGTGCAGTTCCGAGCACGACGCTCCGGCGTTATAGATATGAGAGTTGACCACTGTACATTATAGGCTGATTTACTGAAAACATATTGCTTCAACATATCTGCACATGCAAGACATGTGTCATTTTGCGCATAAACTAAGAAGTAAAGTGATTTTAATAGATATTCACAGTCCGTAAAAGAAAATGAAAAGGTTTCGCTATGGCAAATACTTAGGACGGAATGCAAGCGCCTAAAATGCACGCGAAAGCCTGTGCTAATGCAGTGCAATGTCACCTCGACTGCACTCGCTCATTTGACAATCAGTTTCTTTTTAATTGGACGTCATAGTCTCAGCAAAAGGCCGCTTCGTCCCTTGAGGTGCGTATTGTGGCTGGAATGTTAACCTAACCGAAGTTATCGCGTAGTGATATGCCGTGCATCACATCCAAGCCAGGCATCATAAATATCGTAGCAGACGACGACAGCAGACGACGGTTTGAGCGAGAGGCCAAGCATGTGACTGGTTAAAACGAGGTAACTCTCAACAGCAGGCCATTTTATGACGTCACTAAAATGATGTCACTCACTTCTTTCAGCGCGAATTTCTGTGGTGGTCGTCACATTATCCCCCTCGCACATAAGAGAATTTTTCATATCACCATGAAGAACGTGTAAGTATTTTTTAAGAGCTCTCTTAAGGCGAAAAGAACATCATGGCGACGTAAACATAGCATGTGGGTGTTGTTTCGTGGTAACGTTTCTTGCTTGAGCTCCTTTACGATTCCATGGGATTTGTTGTTAATGCCGTCGCTTTTTCGATGCGTGAAAGTGTTGCGAAAACCATCGCCAGTGTCTCTATTTGAGCGGTGAACACTGTTGAAGCCTCTGCCTTTGTGCTCGTGAACAGGGAACCGCGGTCAGTGTGCCGCCGTGGACTCACATTTAGGAAGCCTGCATTGTGTGTTTGAAGACCGGTCAGTTCGTTTGCCTTGCTTTGTGGTGGTATTTTTTTTTGTGGCGTACGCCGTTTCGTATCGACTGTGTTTGGGCGCGTTACTTCAAGGATAACGCCGTGTTTAGAAAGAAACGACCTAGGCGTCTGCATAGGTGCTGTGTTGACACTTCGAAGTCTTTTCAAGAGGCAGAGACCATGTGGAAGCAGTGCAACAGGTAACATAATTGTCGACTGCGCTACGCTTTGCCTTTGTGCCCTTCCACACTGTCACTTTGCTTGCGTAAGCGGCTAATGTGCGGAACCTGAAATAACACAACGATACGTTCTGTTGTGCATTTTTTATTTTATTTATTTTATTTATTGACAGTCTATGGCGTAGAGGCCAAACAGGAGTTTCCATATTAGGCACAAATGCAGTTGTTATTAAAAAATGCAAAGAGAGTGTAGTTTCTTTCACGGAACTTAAAAAAACCATAAAAATTCAGACAGAAACGTAATGAAATAAGTGCACGAGGTGCTATTATACGACACACATATCAACTTGCTCAGCAGAACACTCAAGACAATGCTTTCGAATATATAAATTGCTATTCCGACACTATTAAACGACATTAAGTACAATCGGTAAAATCGCTCAGCAAAGCCCTTTCAAGGATTTTAACCTCATTGAACGTTGCAACATCGTGCGGTAACCTGCTGCACGCATCGATAGCCTACATAATAAAGAAGTTTTTAAAAGTATGTGTGTTGTGTCTCAAAGGCTCTACGTAATGTCTGGGGCCACTGCGCGAAAGTGATGTGTCAATAACTAATGTTTTGGCTATTTCGGTTTCATATTTCCCATACAATATCTGGAAAGAAAACATTCAGGCTGTTGAAGCTCATTCTTTGCTGCACATTAGGAATCGATGCTAACGCAGCGCTTTCAACGCCGTTACCGACTGCGTTCGTTGGAATGAGTTAAAAACAAATCGTAATGCCCTATTTTGAACGCGTTCACATTTAGCAGTGTTTCTGCGTGTGTGCTGTTTCCATATCGGACATGCGTATTCCAGTAATGGCGAAATTGTAGTCTTATATGCTACAAGGTTTACCTCAGTTGTCGCATCACTTAGGTACGACGAAGCATCCACGCCTTATTTTGTGACACTGTCAA
>JABSTT010004042.1:0-24985 GCA_013339685.2 Hyalomma asiaticum | reverse complement strand
ATGTGTTCCGCGGCAAACCTGTCTGTAACAGATACAATGCGCATTAATGCTAGGTAAGCTCTAAGATAGTTGACGCATCAACTTAAAGACCAAGCAATGCAACTGTGGTTATATTATTGAGGTCACCATGTGCGAATGTACTCTGAAGCTTTGGAAGGTCTGTGTGTGTGTTTAGCCTGCTAAGTGAGTAAAGAGTGAATTGGCATCGTTCCCACCATTCTGTCATTTGGGCGTTACGGGTAGTGAGTAGCGGCGCCTGTACAACTGCGTGCGGTAGTTGTAATTTACTCGTGTCTCACACAGATGAATACATGCACGTGATATCGCGCGTTGTAGGGCAAACGTCGGCGCGCGTTCATTCACTGTGGCATCGCAGTCAAGAATTAGATTTCACTTCAGGGCTGTTAAATTTACGTGCATGCTTGAGCAATTGCGCATTATTTGTTGCGGCATGCCAGCAGAACTGCCGCAGGCAATCATGACGTCTTGTGATGGTGGTATAACTTAACGCAGCTCGGCATTCAGATGAGCATGTGAGTAGTGTGCGCTTTCTCGGTCAAATTTAGACTTTGTCAGAGGTATGTGACTCTTTTGCGAATGTTCGTTATTAATATTTCTCATTGACCACGCTGTCGCGGTTTTCTGCATTTCGGGGTTCGTCGTTCTTGCAGACCGCGAATACCAAAACAATTACACGACCTCTTATCTGGTTCCGTAATATTGTTACAAGGACGCTGTTGGGCACAGCATATTTATGGCATGCCATAAGTTGTCCACTGTTTCACATGGTATGGATCCGGGAGTGAAGACTTGAACCAGGTTGCTGGGCTCATAGTGCAGAAGAGATATGAAAATGTGACAAACAAGGAACTACGTTAACGCGTGGGGTTATGGGTGAGCGGTGTATTATGAGGACCTATACATGCACGTTTCGACATATTTTATTTATTTTTTATTATATACTACCGGGCGCCGCCAGCTTGTCCAGTGCCGGGACCTAGCGGTGCATGACTATAACGGCCCTCGCCACTCAGGCGCATCCAGTGTGTGTGTATGTTTGTGTGTATGTGTGCACGACGGCTGCTTTTTATCGTCATATCAACGCCATGGTGCTATTCAACAGTTTTCTAAGGAACGTTTGACACTTTCCTGTTTCCCCGCGACATACTCGCGGGTCAGTGCTGCTAGTGACGTCATTGTTGAAACAAGAGCAGGCGACTGCGTGCTGTATTTCAAATAAAACTGCAAATCCACTGCTGCTTGCAGCACAATAATATTTGGCTCACACATTCGCAGAAGCCTCAACGACTGATTGGCACCGTTTGCTCAGTGTGTTCAAGAAATGTTGCAGGGTCCCTTTCATACTGAGTGCGCAGCAGGCGCGTAAGTACGCATCGAACAGTATTCTCACCCTCTAAGTATGAAGCATGTGGGTCACTCGATTTCTACATGCTGAGCATGGGAATTAATCCAAAATAAACTACGAATCAGTAATGTGCACTTTAACGTTCACATCATTTTCACCATCATCATCCAGTTTAGGTCCACTGCAGGACGAAGGCCTCTCCCAACGATTTCCAGTCCACCCTATCCTTATTCTAACGCTCCTTATTCTATCCTCATTCTAGCTCATTCTAAAGTTTTGCCTGCCTCTGTTGCGTTTTCCCTCTCTTGATATCCATTCCATCGCTCTTACTGTCCATCCGTTATCTTTCCTCCTCATGACATGTCCTGCCCATGTCCACTTCTTTCTTTTAATTGATATAATAATATCGGCTATCCCTGTCTGTTCCCTGATCCATTCTGCTCGTTTATTTAAATGCGAAGCATTTCTTAGCGAACTTCGGCGAGTTAGAGCGTTTCTATCTATCTATCTATCTATCTATCTATCTATCTATCTATCTGTCTGTCTGTCTGTCTATCTAGCCACCTACGATTTTGTGCTCTCCTGGCCGTTTCGCTAATGGCATGTTTACGATTGATTTGTGATTGATTTGTGGGGTTTAACGTCCCAAAACCAGTTCTGATTATGAGAGACGCCGTAGTGGAGGGCTCCGGAAATTTCGACCACCTGGGGTTCTTTAACGTGCACTGACATCGCACAGCACACGGGCCTCAACATTTCGCCTCCATCGAAATGCAGCCGCCGCGGCCGGGATTCGATCCCGCGACCTTCGGATCTGCAGCCGAGTGCCATAACCACTAGACCACCGTGGCGGGGCGGCATGTTTACGAAAATTGGTATGCCACAACATGACTGAATGAAGAACATCAATGACTGGTCATAACATGAAAATCATGACATGCATGTGATGAGCGGCATGATTTACATGCCACGGTCTTGGTGCTCTCCTGGCCGTTTCGCTCATGGGACGTATGCGAAAATTGGTATGGCGCAACAGGACTGCCTGACAAACATAAATGGCAGGTCATAGCATTAAAATCATGATATGCATGTCATGAGCGGCATGATTTACATGCCACGGTCTTAGGGCTCTCCTGGCCGTTTCGCTTATGGGATGTATGTGAAAATTGGTATGGCACTACATGACTGCCTGACGAACATAAATGGCAGGTCCTAACATGAAAATCATGATATGCATGTCATTAGTGGCATCATTTACATGCCACAGTCTTAGCGCTCTCCTCGCCGTTTCGCTAATGGGATGTATGCGAAAATTGGTATGGCACAACATGACTGCCCGACGAACGTAAGTGGCAGGTTATAACATGAAAAGCATGGCATGCATGGCGCTCTCCTGATCGTTTCGTTAATATGATGTATACGAAAATTGGTATGCCACAACATGACTTCATGACGAATATAAGTGACAGATCATAACATGAAAAGCACGACATGCATGTCATGAGCGGCATGATTTGTATGCCACGGTCTTGGCGCTCTCCTGGCCGTTTCGTTAATGGGATGTATATGAAAATTGGTTTGGCACAACATGACTGCATGACGATCATATATGACAGGTCATCACATGAGAATCGTGACATGCATGTCATGAGCGACATGATTTACATGCCACGTATTTCGTTAATGGGACATATACGGAAATTGGCATGCCACAACATGACTGCATGACAGTCATAAATGACAGGTCATAACACGACAATCATGACATGCATGTCATGAGTGACATGATTTACATGCAACGGCCTTGGTGCTCGCCTGGCCGTTTCGCTAGTGGGATGTATACGAAAATTGGTATGCCACAACATGACTGCATGGCGAACATGAATGACAGGTCACAACATGAAAATCATGATATACTTGTCTTGAGCGACATGATCTACATGCCATTCGTTTCGTTCATGGAATGTGTACCAAAATTGCTATGGCACAGCACGACTGCATGACGAACGAAAATGACAGGTCAGAACGTTAGAATCATGACATGCATGTATGACCGGCATGGTTTACATGCCACAGTCATAACATCCCTCACTATCTTAAGAATATTTGTCAAGGCAGGCGGCTGCAAGTAATTTAGTTTTGCTGAAAATCGAGTTTAATATATTTCAGTCGAATTCCACGCAGGTCATATTTTGTTTTGGACGCCATTACCTTAAACGCTGCCTGCCCCGGAAGGCAGGCCTTCAGCGCCAAAACTGTGATGCCTTAGCGCTGAAGTCGTCGATTAAGTTCGGAGAAGCTGGCGTAACTGAAGCATGCACTCGTCTTGGTTTCAGCTTGAAGACACCGGTTACTCAATTATTAGTGCGTTTTTTGAGTAAATCGAAACAGAGTGGCTACCACAGGACTACCAGTGCCATTTGAAAACATCGATAACAGGATATGGTGAAGAACCGCTCGAGTTCCTCTTCACTACCAGCATACTTTGGTCGTGAGCACGCAGGCACAAGGCATATTCCAGGATGGTAGCGTTGAAATGTTAGGTGTGTTAAAGAACAATCTAAATAATCATGTGAATAGAATGTTGCAAAGAATGCATACGCCGACGCAAAGGATCAAGGTTCGACAGCGGATGCTCTGGTTGAATTTTCGATGCAAGTGAAAGTGCGAGTTGAAGAACTCGAGTGGTCGAAATTACCACAGAGTACATCGCTATGGCGTACCTCATGATAACATGGTGCTTTTTTTTACTCCTGGAAGTCCGACCCTTCGATATATCAGTTTGGCTGGCCGGGTGCTCCCAGTGCCAACTAGAGCACATTCGTTTATCTCAGGTTACTTCGCCCACCACACGGCGCGCACACATTTCATTTTTCTCTGGCTGGATATTTCTCGCTGGTACCTGAAACGGGTAAGCACAAAATGTGCTGGCAGTTCTCTGTGTGGTCTCTAACAGGCCAAAATGGGACGACAGAACTTTTTCGCTGCCAGGTTTGCGGAGACACTTCGGTTGCCGCGGAAATATGTTGCATGAAGCTGTTTTGTAAAGCTCGTTCTGCCATGCGAGATGGTGGGATTATGGCAAGGGGTGAACATTTGGTGCTTGGATATTTGGCAGCGACGCTGCTTAAGCTAGTCGTAATTTCCCGGGCGCTCGTAAAGCTCGTTCTGCCATGCGAGATGGTGGGAATATGGCAAGGGGTGAACATTTGGTGCTTGGATATTTGGCAGCGACGCTGCTTAAGCTAGTCGTAATTTCCCGGGCGCTTCATTTTTAGTAGCGCAACTGTTTAAGCTAGCGGTAATTTGTGAGGTATCATGGCAGTACCACGTCACTTTGCATTACGTGATCGGGGTGCAAAATTTCACGTGGCCTTTGTAAAATGCAGCGGGCCTGCCGAAACCGACTAGCTCGAACAAGAGTGCTGCATTAGATCACCCAAGTGCCCCATTATTTCAACGAACACTTCGACTCAGCAACGGGCAAACGTGCGCCACCAGCCGAAACGAGTCGAGCACGAGCAATACAGCAATTTATTTTACGGGGAAATTGTTTTATGCCGGTGCACTACGAACCTATCACGTCACTTCCGTAACGGAAGTGACGCATTAAATCTTACGCGTACTAACAAAAACAATGCTCTGTGGCAAAAAAATCTGTTCATGCACTGCGAATCGAGCTCGCAGCGCCACGCTCCAAGACGAAAGGTGGCCGCTGCTTTACCGCTGCGCCATCGGCGCACGTACGAACGGGGCTTACTTTCTTGATTATTCCGGTTATTTCCGTCTTGCTCGATGCGTTCCTCCGGCTCGACGAGCGCACATCGAGGTGCACATTGCCTGCAATGGTGCCGGCATCCAAGAAGCAAGTAAAGCCGCGGCCTGGCGGCGCCTCTCCAGCCGCGCCGTTGCTTTACTTCGCCTCTCATAGATGCAGGGAGTGTTCCACGCCCGTTCCAATGTGCGCCTTTCGTCGCACACGGCGTTTTCAGCCAAGTACTTTTCGAGTATTAAGAAGAAAACTGGTGAGTTAAGCGCACAAGTTCGGCAGCCACATCGATGGGTGAATGTGACGCCAGTAAGAATAATTGATAACTTTCTCGTGCGGCATTACGATCGATTGTGTCTAGTTATTACGCGATCTTCTTCAAATGCCACAAGGGGATAGTCATGGTCATGGAAGTTATAAAGGCTATGCGCGACCGGTGGTTCATGCACGTTGAAAAGTGTCGGCCCACCGAAACACTGATAGCAATGAGGAAGTTCATGTCGATGTACAATTCACATTCAACTGCTTACGTGAAGACGAATTTCACTTTCGTGTTATACCGATTTTTCGGACAGAGAGATCAGCCACATAATTATTACACAGGGATGCGCTCCTAGTATACTGATGATTTCTATATGGATAGGCAGTGCCGGTGGCTGGCGTGACTCTCAAGGTGTCCCTTTCGGAAACACGACCACTTTTGTGAGTTTCAGCGAGAAGGCTTTGGACATGTGCACTCGTTGCTGCGCTGTGTAAATCTACCTTTGTTAAGCCCCGGCGATGTTATCCATGCGGCAGCTTACCTGGCTCTGGCGGTATGGTCGTACAGCCGAATGTAATCGCTCGAGAATACCCCGTAATTTATTATTAACCGGGCAACACGCAAGGATCCGACTCCATCGAACTGCGTAATATGCACTGGCCAGCACCTTGTTTGCTTCCATGTATACAGGCCAACCAAGCGTTGAATTTTTCAGCCCTTGACTAGCTTCGGGTTGTGTTTCTTTTACAGCGTAAGCTGTTATGAGATCACAACAACGTTCGTTTTTGCGCAATAGTTGTCCGCCGCCGCCGTCGCCGCCGGTGTCCGTAACCTCTATCGCTGCAAATTTTAGAAAAAAATAACCAGGACCAACGGGTATTCCAACTTGTCCTCTGCCTGGATTCGAACCCAGGCTCTCCGCGTGGCAGTCGAACGTTCTACCACTGAGCTACGCCTGTTTTTTTTTTTTCTTTATTGCATGGAAATAGTTCCGTAAATGGGTTTGAATTGTACTATACAGTTGCACACATATTAACAGTCTAGCTACGCCTGTGGTTGAAAAATCATCGCTAAAAGACCTAAACAGGTACAACGTCAGCCGCGGAATCGCATTAACAAATGTAATGTTACGTTGAACAACAGTAAGACACCGCTACACGACGCGAAAATGGATTGTATAACGAGGTCGAGGAATCATTTGAAAGAACACAGGGCTGCATGCTTTGTAGCTCTGAACCCATTACGGAGGCACTGGTAATTATGGCGTAGTGGGTACTTGCCTACTTGGCAAACTGATAAGTTATGGCCCAGGAGATACCTACCACTTCTACTTGCACTAGTTTCCTCAAGCGTATAAAGTGGCCTCTAAGAAAGTAGCTCCTCCAGCTTACGCTGTCACTGTCCTGCGGTTCCGCGCAGGCCTGGCTCTTTTTTTTTTTTTGCTCTCTGCTCTGCTTCAGTTGATAGTCGGCGTACGTGTTGCCCACTTCTCTTCCCTTGTGTCCGTGTTTTGCAAGCCTGCTCTTCGCCTAACAAATCCTTGCCAACTAGCGCAGCTTTCTCTCCTTTTGTGCTTAAGATTGTCTGTGCTTCCCAGCAGACGTGATTGCCTACCACAACCGAAAGCAGCCAGCCATCCTCAGACTGCCAGTCGGCTGGCCTTAGTGCGGAAATGGATGAGCATATTTGTTCTGGCTGGTTCTGGCATTGCTGGATTTGGCATCCCGCGGAGGAACCCCAGAGAAGCGAACTCACTATGGCTGGCCCAGCCAGCCTGTGGGAAGCCAGGTAGAGAAAAATATACGAGGCGAAATTTATCAGTAATTCTTGTAAAAACAACGCAGGGAAACATGAAACACTTCACCGGAATGTGGGCTTGCTTTCGCCGTCACGTAATTTTAGCATTTGAGCGCTACAAGCGTACTTTTCTTTTAACCGAAGGCGAACAAAAGATATCAAGGGTATTTCCAACGAAAATGGCATAGACGTACCTTCTGACTGTTCTGCATTGCTCATCTCTTCACAGGCTTGAACATTGCTTGCGTCAAAATTTCCAGAGACTTCGCGTAAATAAAAGATAGCCTATGACCAGGAAGAAAAGCTTCATTTATTGTATCCTTTAAAATGCATCCGCGTTTTCCATGCGTGTAGAATGCGTCATATCTACACAAGTACCATACTTTGGATAATGCGTTGTTCTGTCAACATACGTACACGTATAATTAGCATGGACTGGGCACCCGGAAAAGCTGTGGTTTGCGTACAGAAGGCAGCGCTGAAAAGAGAGAAATAATAAATAAATCTACATTATATTCAAATATTTAAAAAGAAGGCGACACGGGTAGCTCAACATCGAGTATCATGATGGTGGGAAGCATGTTAAAAAAAACAAAGCAGTCAGTTAGACCAGTTCGAGTGCTCAGGTTCGGTTGACACGCAGCACAGCTCTTCTTTTCCTTCGAGTGGTGATTGGCCACGTCGAACTGTTCCTAATCAGACTTTTAGATTTATCTGTTGTCTTTTCATGTATACATCTGCATCCCAGTTGGCGGACCAGGAGAGAGTTAGTCCTCGTCGGCTGCTCACCCTGCCGAATCGGCACCCCCGGAGTGTTTCTTCTGGAACGAGGTAAGCTGCTTGCCTGTGGCGCTTTTACTGATGAGAGGGGGAGGGGAGGTTTATTGGGCTGAGTGAGTGTAAGCTTTTGCCGGAGCATCCGCAGAGAATAACGGAGCAGTATTTTGATATTTAGGATGCGAGTTGTTTTGAGAAAAGTGACATTTTGTATAAGTCCTTCAACTCTGAATGCTTGTCCGACTTGCTCGCCTGCGCAATATCTCATTCGCTTGCGTAAAAGGCAAGACCTCATCTCGCTTACGTGAAAAGTATTCTTCGTAGTGTGCAACCCAATATTTCACCTAAGGCTATTTTAAAGATGCTTGCAGAGGCTTACGTTGCCAACTGAAAGAGTTATCGTCTTGTATACCGGTCTAACGCGCCCATCTGAAGTAAGGCATGACGGTATTTGTTGCCTCAACGCGATGCCTAAGAATGAATCGCATCTGGGGCCCCGCCACGGTGGTCTAGTGGCTAAGGTACTCGGCTGCAGATCCGAGGGTCGCGGGATCGAATCCCGGCCGCGGCGGCTGCATTTCGATGGAGGCGAAATTTTGAGGCCCGTGTGCTGTGCGATGTCAGTGCACGTTAAAGAACCCCAGGTGGTCGAAATTTCCGGAGACCTCCACTACGGCGTCTCTCATAATCACAGCTGGTTTTGGGACGTTAAACCCCACAAATCAATCAATCAATGAATCGCATCTGGGCACTGTGAAAGCGCTGGAACTGTGCCCAAACCTCCGTTTTGGCACTGCGGTGGTCACGGAACCAAAGCTACTGTGCACCGTGTGGTGGATTGCATTCTGCATCAGACTGCAACAGTCTGATGCATAATCAGACTCGTGCTGTTTACCTGAAGGAACTCACATCGCTCCAAAGAATAACTACGCCACCCGAGGCTGCCAGTTGCAAATCACCGAGGCCATAGACAAACGGCATTGTTTCCGAGCAGCAGCTGTATCTGGGTGAGGTAGTTCTGCACAAATGAAAGGACGGATAGAAAAGGAAACAGAAGTAGGCACAAAGAGAGAAAACTGTCAAATCGTTTTATTCGTTCACGAAGAGTATTTAAATGGATGCTCACAAGTCACATTACAGGGAAAGGGGTTAAAGTTAGAAAGGCATGAAATTGTGGTGCACGTCTCGTCTGCAGCGTTTCCATTCTCCCGATTGAAGATACCACATCACTAAAATTAGGTATCCGCATCTGCGGCACGCGTCAGGACGTGTATCGCCGTGACGACTTAAGTGTCTTCAAGTATCCCGCCAATCATCCTTCTTGCTGGACAGTTTCAGCAATGTACCTAAGTGTAGGGCAGTGACAACAGGTAACGTTCATCTCGGCACGAGCAACCGGCCGGGCCTGGTTTGCATGCGCCACGCGCATGGGACTTGGGAATAACTGTTCGACGTTAGCATTAGAACGCGTCTCTCTTGCACTGCAAGTTGTGGGCACAGGTTCGCCCCATAATGAACGTCTTATCTTGTCACCCTGTGGTCATCAAGATCGCTACATTACTGGTGGAGGTGCGGGATAATGAACGGAAGCCCTATCAACGCCAGTCAGCGTTGTCCCGACCAGCAGCGAGCCAATCCTGTGCAACTCACACCTGTGCACCAGCGTTCCAGCCGGCGTCTTCGAGGTGCCTCACCGGAATTCGGCCCGCTTCTCTTCGCACGAAGGGATACTCAAACTACGGACACCGCCACAATGACAAGCCAGGTACCCCAGCCTGAAATGGCCGTAAGCCAACCTCGCAAGCCACCGACTTTCCATGGAGACTCGTGTGAAGACGTCGAAGACTGGTTGGAACTTTTTGAGAGAGTGGCAAGAGCCAATGGACGGGACGAGAGACAAAAAGCTCCGCCATGTCTATTTCGCTCTGGAAGACTTTGCGAAGACGTGGTATGAAAATCACGAATCATCTTTGATCTCTTGGGAAGAGTTCCGAAGGCAAGCAATAGAAACGTTTGCCATCACCGATCGTAAAGAAAAGGCGGAAATGGCACTTCAAGGAAGGAACGAGCTCAGAAACGAGAATGTGGCCATGTACTACATAGAGGACATGTCCCGTCTGTTTCGGCGCGCTGACCCCAAAATGAGCGAAGACAAGAAGCTGCGCCATCTCTTAAGAGGCGTGAAGCAAGAGCTTTTCGCGGTTCTTGTCCGAAATGCACCGCGTACGGTCACCGAGTTCAGGTCCGAGGCAACGGCCATCGAGAAGATGCTGGAACAGCGGGCTCGTCAGTACAACCGCGACGTAAGCCCTGCATCCGCACAAATCTTTTCTGGAGGCGCACGGAATGACTATCAACTACTGCGAGAGCTCATCAGGTCAGTCATCAGGGAAGAGCTAAGCAAGCTACACGTAGCTGAGGCTTCACTTGCCTTATCTGTCGTCGATGTTGTTCGGGATGATGTGAGGCAGGTTATACTGGATCCAGAGCCCGAGCCACAGCCGATTCGGCGCATGCCGTCGTACGCTGATGTGATGAGACAACCCGCGATGCAGAGCAGTGCGCCAGTGGCTACCACCCTTGCCTACCCTCCGACAGCACGTAGAGCCCCTCGTGTATTCGAACCAACGGTTTGCCTACAGGCCTCCAGCACGTAGCACACAGCTCGTTTTGTGGAGAAAAGGCCCAGGAAGTGTGAAGTTTGGCGTGACCACAAGAGCAGGCATTTTTGTTTTCACAGTGGGGAAGCTAGTCATCTGTATAGGATCTGTCCGTACCGTCAAGTTGGATTAAGGGGCTTTCCCATGAACGCACCTTGCCCCCGAAACGGTGAACGACCAGCAGAGATTGAGGAGTACCTGTCGACGCGCCAAAGCCCCATTAGTCCCCGTCAGCATCAACCGCGGTCGCCATCACCCATGCGCTACCGATCGCCCAGTTCAGGCGCAGCTTCGCGACTGCCGAGGCATCGTTCACCAAGCCCACAGCAGGAAAACTGAAGCAAGCGACCTGTGGAGGTGAGGCCACTGATAACGACAGTAACGAAGATCCTCCATCACGCTTTCAGTACGATAATGAGATATTTCGGGTAGGCGGGTGCAGTAACAAAAAGGTCGCATCAGACTTGAGGTTGACAGTAGATGGAATTGAGCTGAAGGCTTTGGTCGATACGGGCGCTGATTATTCTGTAATGAGCTACGATATGGCGAGCAACTGAAAAAAGTTGTGACGCAGTGGACAGGACCCCAGATACGCACAGCAGGGGGTCACGTTATTACGGTCCTTGGCAGATGCACTGCAAGGTTAACGATAACAGGGTTTACTTACGTATCGGACTTCATTGTACTGCCAGAATGTTCAAGAGACCTCATACTAGGGATAGATTTTTTGCAAGTGAACGGTGCCATAATTAACCTGCGTAGACCGAGTGTGTCATTCTCAGCAGAGCAAGCTCTACCTGTAGATGATTTAGAGGACTGCACTGCGCGTCGTCGAAGATGATGTAACTGTGCCTCCACGCTGCAGTATAATGGTTCTTGTGGAGAATGAGCGATTTCACGACGGCGAAGCTATAGCGGATGGAAACATAGGGCTATTTTAGGGGCGAAGCTCCTCTTAGTCTAACATTGTCCCGCGTCAGGCGTCAGGCGTAACCCGCGTGCCCGGATGCACGCGCTCTATCTCGGCGCGTGCCTCCCTGCGCATGCCTCTCTCTCTCTCTCTCTCTCCCGGCGCGTGCCTCTGCTGTCTTGTGAGAGAGAGAGAGAGAGGCAGAGAGAGAGCGAAAGGCGCGCGTTGGCTATGGAAACGCTCTTTCCTAGAGGAACGCTCTACCAGCTCGCAAACAAGGAGAACGCGCCCTCACCCGCGAGAGACAACGTTGGCGCACGCAGCGTCTCCTAGCGAGTTTCTTGATTGAGAAATACGGACTGCTCGCGTTGGAGAAGCGTTCACCGGCAACCCACTTGCAATGAAGTGCCGGTGGGAGATTTCACTTGTGCATAGTTGAACCATGAGGATTCGTAGCGTGCGCGATAACTAAATTAATCCGGAACTCGGCACGATCTACGTTGAACCTCCCGAGCTTCGCCCAGTCATCATTGTTCACTCCGTGGATATGCTGTATTTTCTTGAACAAGGGGATTTGCGTGGCTCGAGGTCTTGTTCGCCTAATCAATGACCGTGCAGATGTCATGCTTACAAATTTCATAAATGCATTCGAGCACATCGCTCAGGTAACAGCTATTGCCTATTTCCACGTGTCCCATACGCCGACGGAACTATGCAGCCTCACCACAACGCCCACCGCCATTCGAGGAACTCGCAAAGTCGACGCATCAATAAGCATCAACCCTAAACTCGAAGAAATCCAAAAGGAACAGATATCTGCCCGTATCAACGATTCCTCTGGTTGCTTCTCCACATCCTCAAAGATGCGTCGTACGTCTATTACAAAGCACAGAATAATAACGGAAGAAGCCACGAGGCCGGTATTGTACTCCAGACGGCCTCTACGAATTTAAAGCGCTTCCCTTCGGCCTCTGTTCCTCACCAGCTACGTTCCAGCGAATGATGGACACTGTGCTTGCTGGATTGAAATGGCAGTCGTGCTTAGTGTACTTGGATGATGTAGTCGTATTTTCCGCGACATTCGATCAAAATCTCGAACGCCTACGGCTAGTGTTGGAAGCCATTCGCTCAGCGGACCTGACAATTAAGCCGGAGAAAATGTCAGTTTGCCTTCAAGAACTTTGATTCCTCGGACACGTAATCAGTGCTGAAGGTGTTCGGCCAGATCCTCAAAATACAGCAGCTGTTGCGAGCTTCTCGATACCCACAGACAAAAAGTCATTGCGACGTTTCTTGGGCTTATGTGCATACTACAGAAGATTCGTCGAAAACTTTTCCAAGGTTTCTGAGCCTCTGAAAAAACTGACAAGAGAAGACGTACCTTTCGAGTAGGGAAAAGAACAACAAGACGCATTTGACGACTTAAGGAAACGCCTGCAAACCTCTCCAATCCTTGCCCATTTTGATGAGACAGCCGACACCGAAGTTCATACCGATGCGAGCAACGTTGGCCTCAGCGCCATACTAGTCCAGTGGCAAAAGGGTCCAGAAAAAGTAATTGCTTATGCCAGCCGGAAGCTCTCGAGGGCAGAGGCAAACTACTCGGCAACCGAGAAAGAATGTCTCGCGGTCATCTGGGCCATAAGCAAATTTCGTCCCTACCTCTATGGTCGGCCGTTCAGAGCAGTGAGTGATCACCATTCGCTCTGCTGGCTGGCAAATCTCAAGGACCCATCAGCACGACTAGCGAGATGGAGTCCGTCTCCGAGAATACGATATTACTGTCGTATACAGGTCCGGAAGAAAACACAGCGATGCCGACTGCTTGTCACGTGCACCAGTAGATCGAGTTGTGTCGCAAGAAGAAGACATTCCGTTCCTTGGCATTGTCGACGCTGTAGAAATAGCCCAAGCACAGCGAAATGACCCGGAGCTGCTGCCACTTATGCAGCGACTGGAGGGACTAGACGTTCCAGTCCCGCGTATTTTTGCCAGAACGTTCTCCTCATTCTGCTTGCGTGGAAGTACAATATGCAAGGGAAACTTCGAGCCCAACCAAGAAAAGTTTTTAGTTGTAGTACCTACCGCTATGCGAGAAGAAATTCTACATGTGCGTCACGATGAGCCAGCATCACGACATATGGGCGTTAGCCGTACGTTCTCCAGAATTCGCCTGAAATACTACTGGCCTAAGTTACAAGCGTCAGTCCAGCACTATATGTGAAGACGTGCCGCGAGTGTCAACGACGGAAGGCTCCATCTGTAAAACCGGCAGGCCTTCTCCAGCCAATAGATACCCCAGATGCCCCTTTCCAGCAAGTCGGCATGGACCTGCTTGGGCCATTCTCAACATCCTGCTCAGGCCAAAAGCGGATAGTTGTAGCCACGGACTACCTGACCCGGTACGCCGAAACTGATTCCGTGCATAGTGCAACGGCTGCCGAAGTAGCAAGATTTTTTGTTCATAACATAGTACTCAGGCACGGTGCGCCCACCGTGGTTATTACTGATCGGGGCACAGTGTTCACTGCCGACTTAATGCAATGCTTGATGCGAATGACGCATACTGATCACAAGAGAACAACTGCGTACCATCCACAGACAAATGGTCTGACTGAACGCCTGAACAGAACGCTGGCCGACATGCTTTCAGTGTATGTGGACGTCGAACATCGGCGGTGGGATGAAATTTTGCCCTACATCACCTTTGCGTATAACACGGCCGTTCAAGAAACGACACGAGTCCCATCATTTGAACTTGTATTCGGCCTGCTATGTTGCATCTGGACGCGGAAAACAACCATCCATCTGACTTGGACGATTTCTAGCAAAAAGCTGAGGAAGTACGACAGATGGCAAGGTATCGAATACGCCGCCAACAACGCGTCGACTCCACCCGGTACAACCTGCGACGTAGTGAAGTGCATTACCAGTCCGGTGACAAAGTATGGATATAGACCCCAGTTCGGCATCGTGGACTGTCTGAAAAGCTTCTTTGCCGACACTTTGGACCTTACCAGGTACTCCGCCGTATCAGCAACGTCACATACGAAGTCAAATCAGCCGGTCATCAAAGCCCAAGACGCCGCAACTCTACGGAGGTCGTGCACGTCGTCTGCATGAAACCTTACTATGAGAGGTAATAAAAACCGAGATAAACTGTCCAAGGGACCGTAAATCATCAAGCAACCGGACGATGGGTCTCACGAGGGGGATAATGCCGTGACGACTTAAGTGTCTTCAAGTATCCCGCCAATCATCCTTCTTGCTGGACAGTTTCAGCAATGTACCTAAGTGCAGGGCAGTGACAACGGGTAACGTTCATCTCGGCACGAGCAACCGGCCGGGCCTGGTTTGCATGCGCCACGCGCACGGGACTTGGGAATAACTGTTCGACGCTAGCATTAGAACGCATCTCTCTTGCACTGCAAGTTGTGGGCACAGGTTCGCCCCATAATAAACGTCTTATTTTGTCACCCTGTGGTCATCAAGATCGCTACAGTATTGAAAAGCATCCCATGTTGTTACCTGACAAACGCGCAGTTCAACTAGGCTCGCTCTGCAACATAGCTTGCTGTTTTTGTTGTTCATACAAACTACATAAAACAGACAGCGTTCTTTACTGGCATCCATTTTTCGGAATTCATTACGTCGGTTCATTAAAATTTGTCCCACTGACACAGTTGAAGTACATTTAAATAAACATTTATTCTCAGACCTCACCTAGTCATTTTGTATCATTTCCTCGCTTTTTTTAGTTTCGTCAATTTTTACGATTATTACGCTACTTTCTGGTTTTATTTTGGAATTTGTCAACTGCTCTTTCTTTTGTAGAAATCACAGTTTTTTATTTTCATTAGTGCTCACTTCTAATACTTGTCTATTGCTTTACAATCTGCATTGTTTTTTCTTTCGTTGTAATCCGTGATTCTGTTGTAATCCGTAATATGTTTACTGCGTATTGTGGTTTCCTGTTTTCGATATGCTTTTCTTTTACTGGCCTCTCGCCTGTGCTCCATTTGATCATAATAATATAGACAGGAGACCCCCATAATTAATAAGGGTTTCATACTTCTCCAAACCGTTATTAAACATGCTACTTTTATTAAAACTTCAACGTTTTTAATTGTGTCCTAACTGAAATTTTAAAATTACGTTTCTTCTTGCCTGAATCATCTACGTTTGCAGTTGTTAATGCGTACTTTCCGACGGGAATGAGAAAGACATCTCGTCTAGATTCCGCTACCCGCACATGCTGTGTCGTGACGGCAGTCTACAGCGGGAACCAAAACCAGCTTTTAAAGACATTCTGTAAATAAATTTTATTGCGCGCTCGCTGTTACCACTAAGTTTTCGGGGCTCCGGATGGCTTGGCATTTCATCTGATGCATAATAACGCTACCTGAAAGATTTCGTGGCCTTACTCCTTGAAGCATTTTCCAGCATGGTTTGAGACGTGGTCTTAGCGCCATCAAGTGAGAGATTTGTTCACTACATGAGGACCTAGACATGGGTGTCCGGGTTGATGCCAGTTTCATAAATTATGCTAAGGCCTTTGATACTGGCTCATGTCCCAAGTTCTCGCACAAGTCATTTGCAATATCAAAGAATACATCTTTTGTTGGTTGGATATCCGACTTCCTTTGCCAGCGATCGCACTGCGCGCGTTTCAACTGTACTAGCTCACGCATGACGCCTCTTTCTTCAGGAGTTCCACAGGGCTCTGTGCTAGCTCTCTTCTTATTCCTACTTTATATTAACATCCCCCGTTGCATACCTCGTTGAGGATGCGCCTCTTTGCCGGTGATTCTGTCATATACCATACCAGGAAACCTTCCACGGATCATGCCACCTTCAGCCATTCCTTCTCTCCCATCTGTAACTGGTCGAAGTCATCTCAAATGAATACTAACTTTCCAAGACCCTGCTCGGATCCTTTGCCCGACGTTCATGCCCATGTCTTTTCACTATGCTTTTATGATGTCACTTCGTGCAGAGTGCTCCAATTGCTCCATGGAACGATGGCGCAGATTCATTAATAAACTGCGCTGTGTTTTCGGAATCGCGTTCTCAGAGTGCTGCATTTACTGGTGACCCGGACGTGATGCGATGAATGCGGAACTTGTTGTCGACTTGAATGAACCAAAAGGAGGGATCGGTAAGACACAGCGTTGGTAGCGTTATGGTAATAGTACCTCCGACAACACCCGAAGAGGGTATGCCACCCAAGTATGTCGGTGTCCTCATGAGGCATAATTTATAATCGTTCAAGTGCAATGACCTCACCTGCACCAAGACTATTCAGAGATTAGGTTATTTACACCGTAAGCCCCGTCCTGCGCCTGAAGAAAGCAAGCTCCTTACACGCAAAATTCTCATTCGTCCCATTCTCGAAGTTGGTTGTTTTGTGCGGAATCGTTACCGTAAAACCGATATCCAAAAACTAGAATCCGTTCAAAAAGGGCTAGCCGTTTTTTGCGCAAGTGATACCACAGAATCCCCAGCTAGGTGCCATTACACTTGCAGTGTGTCGCCATGTACAATGCCGCCATTTCATTATACCCTAATAAACTCTCCCCTTTTCGGCACTCTAAGCAATTATCTTGAATTGTCGAGACCTCTACCCGCGTAGAGCGAGCATGCCCCTAATATTGCAGCATTAATTACGCGTCCAAGCATAGCTTTTATTCTCCCAGTAACCGAAGCCTGGAACTGATTGCCAAGAAATGTGCGTTCTTTACTCCTTAAAGAAATTCTTAAAGCCTGCTGGCGAATGTTTATTTATGTTGGACCTTCCTCCTGCGATGGTCTCATTGAGGCTGCAGTGTGTATAAATAAAATGAAAAGCACTGCCACACATCAAGAACACGAACAAGCGCACGTTCATCGTATTCTTCCTTCTTGCCAGGCCTTTTCCGGCATGACAGCTTGGGTATTCAATAGTCCATTGTTCTAGGCCACAAAACCACATACGAATTACTTCACACTGTCACAGTTAACTTGCATCTTAGAAGTTCCAACGCGTTTTATCTTATCATTGTGTGCTCTTGGACAATTCGTGAGGCCTAAGACAACTATTATTGATCGATCCACGCCTACGTGCAATAGTGCGCATCATCCGCGTGTGTTCTGTGGAATGGTTCCGGTTAACAATTTTGAGTGGTGGGCATGATGGTTGTTATGTTCGGCGGTAGATAGATGGAAAGAGTAGAAAACGACGGCCTAGGCCATGGCTTTCCAGCAGAGACATCTTCGTATTGACGCAGTACGCAGGAAGGGCGGCGCCTTTTTTCCCGCGATGCCCGCGGTCGGTAATTGCTGTGCGGCTACCACAGCTTCACAGCGGCGGGTGCATGACGGGTTACATGTTTCCCCACCATGGGACCGTAGAGCATTTTCAGTGGGCACGAGGCATCCGAGAAAGGAACAGAAGAGGGAGAGCCGCTTGCAAGAACAGCGGAGCCTCGCGGTTGAACTAATTGACCTTTCTGCGCGCTCGACTGTCGCAAGCGGTCTTCCGTTCGGCGGAGGTGACCGCGCCGTGGCAATGCACGGAAGTCCTTTCGATGACAATACACCTCTCTGGCAGTACTCTTCAGGTGGCGGCTTCGATTCATGCCACCAGGTAAACAACTGGTAATTTGGCCTTGCTGCGAAGTTCTAACTCATAGCATGATTAGTCCTATGAGTTAGAAGCTTGGTGCAGACAGCGGTTCGAAGTGTGGGAACGCGAAGGCGCAACAATAGGCTCTCATAGAGAGTGTACACGGGTTTTATTCGTGAAGTGCTGCATATGGCCTGGTACCAGAAGGCAGTCGCAGAAGCTATCGCATGCGTTTAAAGGGACAGACAACCACCCAAAACTTGAATTGAGATGACCTTACTGGCGAACACATTGTGTGTTGCATTGGCTCAAACGACGCCACTTTTCATCAATAAGCACGGGTTTATGTTTTTATTTCTTCATGCAAAGTCGCGAAAACTGACGTTTGGTAACTCAAGCGGCAAACATACGAACTAGAGTTAGAGTGCGGTCACGTGACCTACAACTAAAGCAATATTTTATCTGTTTGTTAGTATCGGACCGCATGGAAGTTTTGAAATTATAAGCTTTTTGTCACTTACAATGTGCAGATAACCCTTCGTTTGTAGTGCGCGTTGTTAATGCACGCTTCTGCCGTCACGTGCGAAAGCGTGGTTTCGGATCTAGCTGGTCTGGCTTGGCTCGGCTATGGCCAGAGTGGCAGCGCCGGAGCCCGGCCATTGACGAAGCAGGCGCGGACATGCGAAAGAACGCCTTACAAATACAAGATCGGCCTGGCAAACAATGCCAGCTCGTCGCACCGTCTTTATTTCGAAAAGTATAGTTTAACAGGTCAAAGTGTGGGCGGGTATCACAGCTACGCTCACTTCTTCGAAAGCGGAACGATGTCCGGACGCGAGGCGGATTATCGGCATCGCGATCACTTTTCAACGTTGCGAGAGTGCGCACTCTGCCTTTTTTAGAGGCTTCCCAGAACAAAGAAATTCCGCGTGCGAGATATCCACGCGCTTTTGGAAGTAACCGCTGCAGGTGAAAACAGTACAGAGGGCGAGCTTTCCATTGCGCCATAAAAATAATGGTCCTTAAATATCGGTTGTCAGTCCCTTTAACGGGAAAATCGAAAGAGGAGAGAGGAAAGCTTAGCGCTAACTCAGGTCGCATACGCGGCGACGTGCACAGAGGTCTAGTTTGGCGCTGGCCCTGATGGAGAGATCATAATATTTTAATCCTTGGTGCTTTCCCCGCTTGAGTGTAAACGTTAAGGGCTTAGAATTACTGAGTGGAGTGGTTTGAGCCTAGTTGTGTTACTATGTCTGCGGACAGTACTGGCCGCCCCGGCCAAGTTTTGTACATATGTAGAGTTTGTGTAATTAAACATTCGTAGTTGTTGTGAAGTCAACTTCGCCCAAACTCCGCCCTTAAACGTGTCGCCGAGGTAATCGGAACCATCAAAAAGAAAAAAGCATTGTAGAGATAACTATCTCATGACGACAGAGCCATGCTGGACAATTCAGTTCGTGGTGATGAGTGTATAGCTAGAAGAGATCTTGAGATGCTGATTGGAAGGAGAAGCAAGCGAGAGAAAAGGAGCAAATGGTGTGTTGTACGAAGGGAACGTGAAAGCGGGTGTAGGCCTCTCGAGGCCCTAGAGCCGTTCGTCAGTGTTTCGAGAATCCGGTGGTCGCGATCAAGCGTCCGGCGACTAGACAGTCCTGGGCTGAGATACCACTAGTGCCCTCGCTTTCCTGCACACCAGAAGTCTGTTGTGCTTGTGGCTTAGTACAGTGCTTCCTGCGGGGAGCAAAGCTGCCTTAGCTAACCGCCTGCTGATCGAGCCAATGCCCTAGGAACCGAAGTGATCCAAAAGTGTCTGGCTAGCCACAAATCAGTAGCAGCAGCAGCATGGCGGTTTGCATGCCTTCACATCCAGAGAGGTGCTACGTGGCGGTGACGGCCTAGCACAGCCCGTCGGAACATCGTCACCAACTGTGCACAGCGACGAAGTGCACAGAGTCGTGGACGCAACAGCCATGTCTACCGCAATGTCGGCCGAGACCGGCTAGTCACAATGCAACAGTGGTAGGTACGTACGCTGCTAAATACGCGGACAAATTCACCAGAGCATTGTTTTCCCACGTGCTTGTGAATTTTTGTGTACATTTTAACATATTTGTAAGAGTCAAAAGGACAGAAAGCTGAGCGAGTTGGTAATTTGATAGTGCAAAGAACAAGCGCGCAAGAAACGCACACAAGCGAAGATAAGCGGACAACACGAACGACTTGTGTAAGTCTGTGATTTCTCAATGTGGCACCCATCTGTCCTACATTATAAAAATTACCCTGTTCCCACACTACAGAGCATTGGATTAAGGGCACCCCGGTAGCTCGGCCAAAGGCACAAGTCACGAACTCTGAGAGTGAGCGGCGTGCACGGGCCTTGCCCAGTAGACGCATACTCACTATATGTCACTGGAGAGGGCTCCCCTCCATAGCAGTCATTTATGTTCGCTACAATTACTCCTGACGACCACCCAGCTAGGACAGAAAACCAAAAAGACATTGCGGGATTGATGTCTTAGTTCGCGTGGTTGACGTGTCAAAGACGTCAGCCACGCGAACTAAGCGGGAGCGACATGAAAGGGACGATAAATCCGTCTCCGAAAAGTCTTCGCGAGACGGAGAGTAAACGTAAAAGAACACTAGGCCCCCCTCCCTCCCCATCGGAGATAAGAACGCAGGGCATGAGTCAAAGCGTCAGCGGGCGTCGGTACAGTGCACGGCGCCGAGATGTCGCCGGCTGCCACGTCCCGCGGGAGAGGCGCCAGAATGTCTGGCTCCTTCTCTCGCCGGTCGCCGGGAGATGGGGCGAGAGGGCGCACGCTGAAGCAGACGCGAAGCCAGAGAAGCTGGTTTGGGTGGTTCCCGGTGGAGTCAGTTTAGTCAAGTTGTTGGCGGCTGGCTCTTCCTTTGTTTCTGGAGAAGATTCCGTTACCGTGCTGCAACTGCTGCGTGTGTTTGTGTGGTGGAATTATGTTCTTTCTACTTTTCTCCTTGCGTTAACCCTGGTTCAATCCCGGCGCTTCTGTGACTGGATCCTGTAACGTTAATGTCCACGTCTCGCCGAAAATAAATTTAAGTACCACATTTGAATAACATAGCAGGATGCCTGTGAGACCCCTCATGTGTTCCGCGGTTATGGCAAACCCGTCTGTAACAGATACAATGAGCATTAATGCAGGTAAGCTCTAAGATAGTTGACACATCAGCTTAAACACCAAGCAATGCAACTGTGGCTATATTATTGAGGTCACCATGTGCGATTGTATTCTGAAGCTTTCTGAGGTCTGTGTTCGTGTTTAGCCCGCTAAGTGAGTAAAGAGTGAATTGGCATCGTTCCCACCATTCTGTCATTTGGCCGTTACGGGTAGTGAGTAGCGGCGCCTGTACAACTGCGTGCGATAGTTATAATTTACTCGTGTCTTACACAGATGAATACATGCACGTGATATCGCGCGTTGTAGGGCAAACGTCGGAGCGCGTTCATTCACTGTGGCATCGCAGTCATGAATTAGATTTCACTTCAGGGCTGTTAAATTTACGTGCATGCTTGAGCAATTGCGCACTATTTGTTGCGGCATGCCAGCAGAACTGCCGCAGGCAATCATGA
Organism: Hyalomma asiaticum; assembly: GCA_013339685.2. Classification (NCBI taxonomy): domain Eukaryota; kingdom Metazoa; phylum Arthropoda; class Arachnida; order Ixodida; family Ixodidae; genus Hyalomma; species Hyalomma asiaticum. The sequence goes on along the minus strand of JABSTT010004042.1, from coordinate 3,233 downwards.
CGTCTTAAGGTGGTGGTATAACTTAACGCAGCTCGGCATTTAGATGAGCATGTGAGTCGTGTGCGCTTTCTCGGTCAAATTTAGACTTTGTCAGAGATATGCGACTCTTTTGCGAATGTTCGTTATTAATATTTCTCATTGACCACGCTGTTGCGGTTTTCTGTATTTCGGGGTTCGTCATTCTTGCAGACCGCGAATACCAAAACAATTACACGACCTCTTATCTGGTTCCGTAGTATTGTTACATGCACGCTGTTGTGCACAGCATATTTATGGCATGCCATAAGTTGTCCACTGTTTCACATGGTATGGATCCGGGAGTGAAGACTTCAACCAGGTTGCTGGGCTGATAGTGCAGAAGAGATATGATAATGTGACGAACAAGGAACTACGTTAACACGTGGGGCTATGGGTGAGCGGTGTGTTACGAGGACCTATACATGCACGTTTGGACATATTTTGTTTATTTTTTATTATATACTACCGGGCGCCGCCAGCTTGTCCGGTGCCGGGATCTAGCGGTGCATGCCTATAACGGCCCTCGCCACTCAGGCGCGTCCAGTGTGTGTGTATGTTTGTGTGTATGTTTGTGTGTATGTGTGTGCGTTTGTGTGTGTGTGCACGACGGCTGCTTTTATCGTAAAATCGACGCCACGGTGCTATTCAACAGTTTTCTAAGGAACGTTTGACACTTTCCTGCTTCCCTGCGACATACTCGCGGGTCAGTGCTGCTAGTGACGTCATTGTTGAAACAAGAGCAGGCGACTGCGTGCTGTATTTCGAATAAAACTGCAAATCCACTGCTGCTTCCAGCACAATAATATTTGGCTCACACGTTCGCAGAAGCCTCAACGACTGACTGGCACCGTTTGCTCAGTGTGTTCAAGAAGTGTTGCAGGGTCCCTTTCGTAGTGAGTGCGCAGCAGGCGCGTAAGTACGCATCAAACAGTATTCTAACCCTCTAAGTATGAAGCATGTGTGTCACTCGATTTCTACATGCTGAGCATGGGAATTAATCCAAAATAAACTACGAATTAGTAATGTGCAATTTAACGTTCACATAATTTTCACCATCATCATCCTGTTTAGGTCCACTGCAGGACGAAGGCCTCTCCCAACGATTTCCAGTCCACCCTATCCTGAGGAAGTTGGTTCACCTTTATGCCAGCAAAATTTTAAAATTCATCGCTCATTCTAACCTTTTGCCTGCCTCTGTTGCGTTTTCCCTCTCTTGATATCCATTCCATCGCTCTTACTGTCCATCTGTTATCTTTCCTCCTCATGACATGTCCTGCCCTAGTCGACTTCTTTCTTTTAATTGATATAATAATATCGGCTATCCCTGTCTGTTCCCTGATCCATTCTCCTCGTCTATCTATCTATCTATCTATCTATCTATCTATCTATCTATCTATCTATCTATCTATCTATCTATCTATCTATCTATCTATCTATCTGTCTGTCTGTCCGTCTGTCTGTCTGTCTAGCCGCCTACGATTTTGTGCTCTCCTGGCCGTTTCGCTAATGGCATATTTACGAAAATTGGTATGCCACAACATGACTGAATGAAGAACATAAATGACGGGTCATAACATAAAAATCATGACATGCATGTCATGAGCGGCATGATTTACATGCCACGGTCTTGGTGCTCTCCTGGCCGTTTCGCTCATGGGACGTATGCGAAAATTGGTATGGCACAACATGACTGCCTGAAGAACATAAATGGCAGGTCATAACATTAAAATCATGAGAAGCGTGTCATGAGCGGCATGATTTACATGCCACGGTCTTGGTGCTCTCCTGGCCGTTTCGTTAAAAAGATGTTTACGAAAATTGGTATGCCACAACATGATTGCATGACGAACGTAAATGACAGGTTATAACATGAAAATTAAAATCATGACATGCATGTCATGAGCGACATGATTTACATGCCACGGTCTTGGTGCTCTCCTGGCTGTTTCGTTAACGGGATGTTTACGAAAATTAGTATGCCACAACATGTCTGCATGAGAACATAAATGGCAGGTCATAACAGGAAATTCGTGCTATGCATGTCATGAGCGACATGATGTACATGGGACGGTCTTAGTGCTCTCCTGGCCGTTTCGTTAACGGGATGTTTACGAAAACTGCTATGGCAAAGCATCACTGTATTATTATCATAAATGACAGGCCATAACATCAAAATGATGATATGCATGTCGTGAGCGACATGATTTACATGTCACTGTCTTGGTGCTCTCCTGGCCGTTTCAGTAATGGGATGTATAAGAAAACCAGTATGGCACAACAAGACTGCATGACGATCATAAATGACATGTCATAACGTGAAAATCCAGACATGCATATCATGAGCGGCATGATTTACATGCCACGCGTTTCGTTAATGGGCTGTATACCAAAATTGTTACGGCACAACACGACTGCATGACGAACGTAAATGACATGCCATAACATCATAACATAACGGGCTTCATTGTCTGTTGCCTCATTAAGTTGTTTCTAACAAACAAAAAACGAGTCCCTCACCCCTTTCCTTTCTTTAGGCCATAACATCAGAATCATGACATGCGTTTGTGAGTGGCATGGTTTACATTCCACATTCTTGATGCTCTTCGGCCGTTTCGTTAAATTCATATGTACCAAACTCGGTATAGCGAGAAAACAATGCAAATACATTTTACGTTCCTAATGCGTGCTTCGCATTTCCTTGATTCCCACTGCACGTGCGATTTGCCAATATCTCTTAGCGTTACCCCTATCATTTTTCTTTCCATTGCACATTGCGTGCTCCTTAGTTGCATCTCTAGTTTTTTTCGTTATCCTCCACGTTTCTGCGCCATACATTTGCACTGGGATAATGCAGTGATTGAACGCTTTTCGCTTTAGTGAGAGCGGTAAGTTTCCTGTCATGATTTCGTAATGCCTTACGAATGCGCTCCAACTCATCCTTTTTCTACGGAGAATTTCTTTTTCATGGGTAAGAATTCCTGTTATTTACTGTCCCAGGTATACGTAGTCGCTTACACATTGTAAAGGTTCACTGTTGATTTTTCAATTCCTGTTCCTTGGCTAGGCTATTGAGCATAACTTTGGTCTTTTGCCTATTCATTTTTAAAGCAATTTTAATACTTTCCCCCTTTAGGTCGTCAATCATATTTTGTAGTTCGTCTCCATCATTGCTAAGGAGCACAATGTCGTGTGCAAATCTTAAATTGCATAGATAT
>JABSTT010004041.1:0-24051 GCA_013339685.2 Hyalomma asiaticum | reverse complement strand
CATACCGGTGGGGAGTTTCAGCCTTTCATTTTCATATGGTCATAGCACACGTAATGCAACTCACAGTCGTAGTGCTCTGCACGCGGCACGCTGAGGGCCATGTGAAACACAAATGTGCAGCCAAGTACGTCTAGTTATCGAGGGCTCAATGCAATGAACCTAGGGTGTGCTTGCAGGGACCTAAACAATCACCAGCAACCTATTTTACGAACTTGTGTGGTCTTGCAGGGACCTTTCCCACCGACGAAATTCTGCAACTATGAATTGTGCGACCGATCAGTTTTGTTAATTTGTGGTGTGATTTGAAGGTTTCAAGCAGTTCACAACCCTAAAAACATTTGAATTGTTCTTAGAATAATGTTCTTAGAATGGCTATGTGCTCCAAACTCGCTTTCCTCTGCTACAAAACTACAAATTTCCTGCTCCAAAGGAGCATATTTGTGGCTCCAAAACTGCTCCAAGACGGTCATTTTGCTGCTCCCAGACCGGCTCCAAAATGCTGGAGTGTGCTTCCACACCTGCATCCTTACCTTTTCTGTTACAGTGTGTGTTGGACACGCTCCTTTCGAGAAAAATTGGCCACATTCACTTTGTCGTCTTTCCTAAAAACAATGTCTGTGGTGCACAGGGTTCAAGCGTGCATGGTCAGACTCATGCTGCTTCGTAAAAGATGTAAAAGATAGTGGGTTACATATACAATATAAGACGACTATTGTGAGAGCGCCGGCAGAGGTTTCTATGTACGAATCTATAACCTTAAAAAAGAGCTTTGCACAACCCCTCTGCATATGAGATTACCTACTGTAGTGGCTGACTTTTCTGCACTGAAGGATTGCGGAGGCTAAATGAGGAATACCAATGCTAGCACCTTCAGGTACACCTCGTCTCAAGATGTATGCAAATGCTTCTAATCAAAAATCATGCGGTCGCCAGCCTTCAGTCTCAACTAAATACATTTCTGTTTTGTGCGTGTTCGTCACCAACATACCCAGTATGAAATATTGCAAGAGTTAGCTTATAAAGAACCTTCTAACTGAGGAATTTCCTAATTTTCAGTACATTTTCCCAAGAGATCAGGGAGAAGTACTCGCCATGCTAGGAAGACGAAGTTGCACACAAGAACACGGCGCATTGCGCTGCAGCAGCAACACCCTCAACAGCCCGCACACCTGGATTCAACGCTGCCGAGTTTGTGCCTTTGGCCTGCAAAGTGAACGTGGTTCATCTGTGGCACTGCTGAATGCTTGTAGCAATTTTAATTTTCCTGCAGATTTTTTGAGGTCCGGTGCTATTTATTGTCCACTGTTCTCCTTTTTTTTACTTCATGGATTCATCCTAACATGTGGTGAGCACAGGGTGTTTAGCGTTCCAATGTGTGTGAAAAGAAGTTATCTATATGTTGAAAAGCTGTCATTTTCTTATGTCAAAAACATTGAAAGATTTGGCACATTGCTGTCCATTGTTCTTAGCAAAATAAGTCAAGACGATTGTTGGCACTTGCGAAATTTTAGGTCCAAGGCACCTTATGAGCCCGGGCTGTAGGCGTCTTAACATTATGGTCATGTTCACGCTCACAAACAAGTGCTCAAAACAGGACCAGAACAAGTTCATAATTTATCAGGACAGGCTCAAATTAAACTAGCCTGATCGCAAATAGTTAGTGGATAGAATAATGATCATATGATTGCATTAGGATGAACTCGTAAAGATCGCTGCTTACACGAATGTGCTACAATGACTTCACAGCCCCCAAGATCGGCCCACACTTTCTGTCGACAGAGCAAAAAAGTAAATAATTTATCAAAACTGGTTCAGCGCAGTGATTTGTATGTTCCTGCAGGGAAACGTGTGCATAAATGCTTCGCACTTCCCCCCCTGGTCTCGCACTAGAGGAGCTGCATTTCTTTTAATGTGAAGCATTTCTGGCTCTTATAAATCATGGTGCATATCCCAAAACTAGCATCATCGTTAGTTCAGATCCCCAAGAGTGCCCATGCACTTATTCATGCAGTGCCCAATGTGCGGCCTTCACACACACGCTTCTTTCTTTTGTGCACGTCACCTCATCCCACTACTACACTGGCAAAACTGCGGCTGGAGGGCGCACGTGTTGCATGTTCAAACAGAAGAAGACAGACTGTGCGTCGACTTGTCCAGTGTACAGCGTCATGCAAAGCTACGCATTTGTGCATAGGTTTGCACCCCGAGAGCATGCACTCTTTGAAGGCACGGAGCTATGCGTAAAAGCATAGTGTAGTACAGCAAGAGGGGGTGGGACGGCATCAACCGAGGCCATGCCTGTGGCGACTGCCACCGTCTGTAGTTCGACGCGAACATCTTTACGCTGAGCTCGGTGTGAAACTCTGAGTAGCGTTCAATGGGCCTCATAGTGCTTTGCAAGGTGTTTCCCAAAGCCTCAGACCACGACAAAATGCAGGTAGGACAGACGCAAACCCAGACCAGCCTACAGCCAAGTGCCCATCAGCTTGCTTGACTAGTGCAAGCTTCATTAACCGTTTCTCATATGTTAGAGTCAAACCCACTTATAAGGAACTCGAAAGTGTCACAAAAAGTGGTTTTTATTTGTTGTATGTGGACTTGCCCTCCAAAATTTGTGAAAATTTGCAACCAGGTTGTTTCTTCACTCAGTTTTATTACAAAGCGCTCAGAACACCTCTTGTGAAAAGCTGAGCCTTTCCAGTTAGTGAAGCAACGCCCGCTGCATGCTTGTGAGCACACTGAACTGCCTTTGCAACGAATTGTATCTGCCACATCCCGGAAATTGCACATTCGCTGAAAGAAGAAAGAAAAGAAAAAGGAAAACGTTTTTGAAATGCTACCCGCTGTAATAGCTTTTTATTTTGTTACGCATCAGGCACATCATGCTGAGCGCACTGGAAAATGTGCTGCTTCGACTGGAGAGCCTGGTGTTCAAACAGTTGATTATCATCACGATTCTATGTCAGCAGCTGCTTAAACTAAGTGTAAACAAGCTGCGATCTCTCGATAGCAGCTTATAACTGCCAACCGCTGTGGTGTTGGTGTCGGAACAACGCCGTCTCAAAATAGGTAGCGGCAGATCACTGTCAAAGCACGAGTTCGCATTGGTCCATTTCATGTATGCCTGCCGCCCATGTGCCTTGTCTGCACCAAATTACATAAAAATGGGATGTGCCTTTTTCATTATTGATCTAATGTCCAAAGAAAAGTTCTTTATGTGTTGAAGATAGCTGCGTCACATCTTGCGCACTCGAAGCCTGTGACAGGAGCAGTGCAAACAGTCTACAGCTGGACGTTGACTGGGATAAGATTCTGCTGGTGCAAATAGGAAAGTTGCCAGACCTCTCAGACAAGATTGTAGTCTTTTTTTCGCTCCAAATCATCAAAATTTTCAAAGTAACTGCACTTAACTCGGGCACAATCAAGGCAAGCATCTCAAATGTTCGTTTTAAACGTAGGGCGCTTAGAAAGGTGTTTGCAACATCTGGACTTCCGTGTAATTTTTTGGAATTTCTTTGAAGAAGTTTATTTGAGTCGAGCACCACAGCTGGGACAGTTAGCATGGCCCTATAGCAAACGGTGGGAAAAGGAAGTGGAGGTGACGAGGAGGGAGAAGCATGGCGTGAGAAAGGAAAGGAGGTGGACATCGTCACAACCGCACATTGCCCCCAAGGCAATTTAAAATATAGGCACGTGTCCCAAATCACATAGCATGATGTGAGGGGTAGTCATGTTACTATTAAATCACGCGGCTTAGAGCTTAGCTGACTGCATGATTAGGTGACTCCGCGACTGCATGCTACAACAACTGCTGTCTCACTTGACGAAGAGTTCATCAGTTAATGTCTCAAGCGTTTGAAGCCATCCTTATGCAGTGGCCCTGATGACATGCCTTCCATCATTCTAGCAGTTTATGACACTATATGTGTCCCAGCTCTAACATCTATATTTAATTACTGTCTGAACACTCCCACTTTCCCTAGCATGTGGAAAACTGCTCGTGCTCTCCCACTGTTTGTCTGGCTGTAAAATTGTCGTCTCGAATTATCGTAATATTTCTCTATACTCTGGTGCTACATCAAAAGGTTTTTCAGGTATCCTTTAATAAGATACTGTCATCTAGTGCCACAAACGCGCAGATTCCGAATCAACATGTGTTTATCTCTGGTCGCTCGAGTTACAAATCTTGTTATTTTTATGATGCCGATTTCTACTCCACTACTTCAGAGAGGTAAGGTTGTCAGCATTTTATGTGACTTCAGTAAGGCTTTCGATGTAGCCAGCCACCCACTGTTTTTTGATAAAATTGGTCACTTTGACTCCTCAACTGTCGCTCCTCAACTGTCGAGGCCCCGCCACGGTGGTCTAGTGGCTAAGGTACTCGGCTGCTGATCCGAGGGTCGCGGGATCGAATCCCGGCCGCGGCGGCTGCATTTCGATGGAGGCGAAATGTTGAGGCCCGTGTGCTGTGCAATGTCAGTGCACGTTAAAGAACCCCAGGTGGTCGAAATTTCCGGAGACCTCCACTACGGCGTCTCTCATAATCAGAACTGGTTTTGGGACGTTAAACCCCACAAATCAATCAATCAACTGTCGACTTCCTCCACAGTCATCTTTTTTGATAGGTCGTGAATGGACAAACATCTCTTTTGTACAATGCAACAAGCGGCGGTCCCTCAAGGGTCAGTAATCGGCCCACTCCTCCTAAATTTCTAATTTTCGTGAACAACATTTCTTCCACCATTTAAATGCTTGGTGCAGCAACAATTGTGACTCATTAAAGAATGGTGCAGCAACAATTGTGACTCATTAAGTACAAGACCAAGTCCTCTCGCAAAACTGCGTGCGCATCATTTCCATACTTTGTTAATTCTGTAGCACTATGTAAGGTGTGGGAGGTAAATGACCTATGTATTCTCTTTACACCTTTACAACAACTTTACACCTTTCTGCTCACACTGAGCGCATTGCTGAGCGAGGTCTTCGATCCCTCTGCTTTGCTTACAGGCTGTCAAGAGAATTCGACTCTCAACCCTTCTTTAAAGGGGTCCTGAACCACCACTCGGGCTTGGTTTTGAAAACGGCTGGGTGTGTATTGAAGGCCTCTCAGAAATTCACAGCCGAAAGAATTTTTCAAAACGGTTTGTTAGGAGCGAAGATATTGCGACCGGAAAACCTCCCTTTCCAGTCCTGTCTCAACTCTGCGGAATAGAGGGTACAGAGCTCCTTAGGGAGGTGTCGAAGGAGGTGCCTCACCCACTGCGTTACGTCACCGGACTTCAGCGACGTGTCAGAGTGGCTGACGAAAAGCGCGCGACTACCGGGCACTGTCAGTTGGTATAAGTGTTCTGTGGGACTGTTTGTCCGCAGCGCGCTTGTGGCCGCCTGCTCGCTCCGCGCCTGGGCTCGGTCGCGTGCCCCCGCGATCACCGCATTTTTTTCGTTCCTCCGAAGCTTTGTTTTCATTCGTCACACACGTTTAGGCTCGCAGGTGTGCGCGCTTACTTTGTCAGTGCGCTGCTTGTCGTCGATATTGCGCATAAGACGGCGTCAGGACAAACAGCGCAACTATCAATGCTGCTCCACCTCATGCATAACCCCAAGCTAGTTAATTGTTGATTAGCGATTGTAGATGGGTTAATCATCCTGTCGGGCTCGAACGTGTGACTACTATTACTCGAAAGGAAGACCTTCACAACTCGAACACCTGCCGACAGATTAATGTAGAATAAGGTGCGTTGACATGCGGAAAGAAGGATGGATTAACTTTATGTGTGAATACACTAGTCAATTTTAACAGTGAAATTGTTTGAGCTATTGGTGAAACTGGAAAATTTGCAGAAAAGTCCGCTAAGCTATGTAATGCTAGCATAACTATGCCAAGCTGTAGTAAAGACAAAGCTTCCTAGCACTAGTTAGGTAAGGCTAAGTCTAATTCAATGAACCCTAACTAAGATTCCTAAAACTAGTTAGGTAAGGCTAAGTAATTCAAAGGAGCCTAATTAGGAATAATGAATTGATGCCTAGTTCAGACAGGACTAATCCAACTAAGTCAAACCAAGCCAAATTGAACTAATTCAAGCTTAATTGAGCTATGTCAAGTGACACCTAATTAGGCGGATACTAATTATTTACCGTTAATTAAGCCCCGATACTAATTCAGCCAAGTCTAATAGGTATAGGACTAATTATGCGAAGTCTAATTTAGCTGATATGAACAAGTTTAGTGTAAGCAAGCTTCTATTTGGACCGTGTTTAATTAACTGGTACTAATTAAACCACGCATAGCTAGGTTATTACTAGTTAAGTCAAACCTAAGCTAGCACTTATTAATCCATGGTAAATTATGCTGAGACTTAAAGGCCAAGCCTCATTAAGCTGAGACTAAATATTTCAGGATTAATTAGGCTGACACTGATTAAATCAGGCTTAACGTAATACTCACCAAGTGATACCTAATTAAGATAATATATCAAAGCACAGCGTAACTAGGCCTAAACTAATTAGGGCATGTATAATTAAGATAGGACTCAATAACTCAAGCATAATTATGTCATGACTAGTGAAGCCCAGCTTATTAAGTCATGTGTCATTAGGTTTAAGTTAATTAGATAGCCTAATGAGTATAACTAGTTAAGTGCTGACTGATTAAGTTAAGGCTAAGTCAGGTGTAAATAAGCTCAGACTATTAAGTTACGCCAAACTAAGCCAAACATTCCAGACGCAATGATTTTAATCAACACTAATTTGCCTTAGTCCACCCTAATCTGCTGTAATCCTTAATTCGTCCTAATCTAAGTCTAGCGTAATACGCTCTATACATCATAGTCCACCTTAATGCACCTCAGTCTGTCTTAATCCACCCTAATGCACCTTAATGAGCTCTAATCCACCCAAATATACCCTAATCAGACCTAGTCATTTAATCCACCTTATAAAAGAAATATTTTGGGTTCGACTCCAGCCATGTTACTGAGTATGAGTATTAGGAGGTGGCGCATCGGAGTACCATAGGGAATAAAACCATCTACAATCACTGATAAATTGTTAAAGTTTGGGAATAATTTGTGATTTATTACAGGCAGCTAGCATACATTTGTTGGCTTCTTGGAAAACTATATTTATGGTGACTTTTGCACCGCACCATTCGCATCCACATCGAGGTAGTTTACGGACGCCTTCCAATGGCATCTTTGAGACTTGTGCATGAACAAATATATTTTTACATATTTCCAGCAACTATTTTGCCTATATAGGGGCTCACAACGCAAGGAAAAGTGAGCGCACGGCACGCACGCGTTTACGGTTTTAAAAAACGCGCGCTGCGAAGGGCCCGCACACAAGCGCGGCGGGCGTGTCTGCCATCGGCCAATAGCAGCGACGCTCGTTGTAAATGCTCTATGACGAAACAGAGCATATACAAGGAGCGTGAGGAGAAGCCGCTTTTTGAGTTGAGGGCTCCTGAGGAAGTGGAAGCTTTGTGCTCCGCTTGTGAACGCTACGCTTCGCGGATGACTACAGCATTTGGCTAAGATGTTCATTACGGCGTAGGCAAGCCGTAGAATATGTTTTTCCACCAAGCCCAGGGAGTGGTTCAGGACCCCTTTAAATTGTACACCGCAATACGTTTACCTCATCTTGAATATGCTTCTGCGATATGGAATGGAATTTCTGAGTCCAGCAGTAACGCCATCGAGCAGGTCCAGAGAAATTTATAATGTACAATCATCGTTTTCCTCGGATGGGCTCTCGAACTTGCACAGTGTTGGTTTATTGCCATTACCATCTCTTCACTGCCGCCGAAATCTTCCTGATCTATTTCTTTTTAAACTTCTGCATGGTTCTATAACCTGCCCTGAACTCCTCCATTGCACCATTTTTTTTTAATTCCGCGCAAGATAACTAGAGACGAAAGGCCTTCTTATGTACCCACCTACCTATGCCGACACTCGACCATCCAGAGAATGCGTAATCTTTGTAACACCTATTTTCTAAACCTATATATTTTTCAAGGCTCCCTACGATTGCTTTCATTTGAGATTTGCACTGTTATAAAATAATGCCGCCCTTTAATTTTTCTTGATGTGAACTTGATGTTCCATGATGCCTTGATGTGAACTGCTTTTATCATTGGCTATATTTATTTTTCGTGTTGTAGGTTTCCATGGCATGCAGACTTTTCTTTGTTCTTTTCTTGCATATTCTCCCTGTATTTTTTCTGTATTTTTGTCTGAATCTGTTTCTTGTCTCTCTATAGGTCCAATCTAGTATTCTGCCCTGTAGTGAAGATATCCTAACTCTTTCTCTTTCTTTGACATTTGTTTGTACTCCTGCATATTTTTTTGAAATCCAAAGGACAAAGCTGAGCGAGTTGGTTGGGATTCATGATGCAAAGAACAGGCGTCCAAAACACGGACACAAGGGAAGAGAATTGGTCAACACGAACGCCGACTATCGACTTCTAAGCAGAGCACAGAGCCGAAAAAAAAGACACACAACTGATCTGCGCATGCTCAGGAATGGTAGCGCCACCTGTCAAACGGTTACATGTGCCGGTCTATGCGAGAGACGATTGTTAAGATTGTTAAGACGATTGTTGCTGCCTCTTTTCTGTGTATGCTAATCGGTGCCTGGCTCACGCACGCACTTCCACTATTATTGACATGCCAGGCCTCAACCATTAAGCGCGTTTCTTCATTCTTATGCCGGTACAGAATCTTGCATTCGTCTAACTTTGCCGTGCAGTTACAGTACCGGCAATGAAATGAGAGATTAGGTGGCGCTTCATCTGATAGCTACTTTCTATGTTCAGTTAATCTCTCAATAATGCAACGCGCTGTTTACCGTGCGTAGAAACGCCCGTAGCTAAAAGGAATCTCACAAACCACGCCCATGCGAGAGTGGGTGAAATTATTGTTGGCAGCGTGCTTACAACTAGACAAATATCTGTTCTTTTCTTTCCTTGCAGCAGCTCACTTTTTCTATGCACCGCGGCACAAATCCTACCCAACTTATTGGGAGCCTCAAACACAACGTTAAGCCCGTGTAACTGCGTGAATATACGAAATACTCAGGGCTGCTTTCTTGTTAAAGGGCCACTAAACAGGCTCCAACTTTTTTTTAAGCCGCCCAAACAAGCTAACTCAATCATAAAGAAGGTTGCAGCGATCACATTCTGCGAATATGACTGCGCTGCGCGCCACACAGACGCCGTATTTCAAAAAACAATTCCCGCGCCTCTTTCCTGCCATTGACTAGTCACGCTCGCATACTAGGTGTCGTCAAGTTCTACCGCGAACAACTTTGCGTAGCTGCAGCTCGTTGATTGGTCGAAACGTCTATTGTCAGATCCTCTGGCCATCCCACCGGCATGAGCGCAGGAGCAACGCTGGCCGGAGCAACCGGTACTGCAGCGCAAGCGTCAATGACGTCAATTGCTCACGTCATGTCACGTGTCAAAAGTGGGCGGAGTCACGACGGCGCGCCGCGCCTACCCTCTCCTCGGCAGAGAAGGGTGGGGAGGCCGACCTAGAAAACGAAACCGACGCAAGCGGCCACTTAAACCCGTGTAACTTCTTTATTATTGCACCTATTCGCAAAATTCTTGCGGGAGCATGTTCACATCGCACAGGAGCGCAGTTATATCTTTAAAACAAAGTTTGGACCTCGGGGTTGTTTAGGGGCCCTTTAACGTTACTGTATGCTACGGCAAGTGTTCCGGCCAAAGTCGACTTCTTTAGACGTTCAGCTACAGGGGCCACAGCTAAGGTAATGTAACCTGCTTCTAAAAGGCACTCGACCTGCACCTTCAATCAATCGCAATCAATCGATTGATTACAATGAACTAGTAGACTGAACCTTATTCCGCTCATAATCTTACCTTCGTACCTGAATGACTCCTGTTCACTTAATGACTCATTTCTGAATGGCTCCGATGTGCGAGCCTAGAGCCAAGGTACAGTGCCTAGAGTACACTGGGTAGTGTGCTGAGCAGAGGGGGCTCCCAATGGGAGGAGGTGGCAGGGTGGGTGATGCCTTCCAACTTTGGCCGGCAGGCGGCGCCACTGAAGTAAAGGTGCGGCCGCGTGGTTTCGTGCGCCTGCAGCTCCGTCAGTGCTCCGTGTCTCGTCTTTTCTGAAGGTATTTTGCCCACGTGTGCATTGCAAATTGAGAGATAGAGAAAGAAAGGACTGAAGCGTCACAAAAGATAAGCGAAGCTGCTAGAGACAAATTTGTGTCGATCGTTTCAATATTTCCGAGCCTTGACTAGTGGACAAGAAAAAAAGCCCAAAATTGGTCCACAGCTTTTGCATGGACAGCTTGCTATAGCAGTCTAAAAGGTGCCGGTATGCCAGAAGGATGAAACACGTGGAGGTGGGGTGGCGAACTGCAGTTGCACTTGAAACATCTACTGCCAGCACAAATGTGCCAGTTTGAACGTATCACAAGACCAAATTTTATTTTCTATTTGTTTGCTGCCACTGACTTCACTTCTTTTACGTCACATTTGAAGCTGTCCACTTCCAAAACCGCATTCTAGATTCTTAGTTAGCCGCGTGGATGGGCAATTAAAAGCTAATTAAAAGAGCAACTCACACCATGAAGGCACAGAAGAGCACCTAAATGTTATCCGCGCTGGTTACCAAAAGATATATATAGTGGCAGGCTTGTCGGTTACACACGATACAGGAACGCCTCGCATGTTTGTTATTTTTAGGAGACAGGGACGCCCATGAACAGCGCACAGGCACATCTGCTATAGCTGTGTGCATTAATGTGCGCCCTTCTGTGCCCCCACCCCCCGAAAGAAAAAAATTCTTGCGCAACTGTTCCTGTTTACCAAGTCATGTACGTGTACATTATGCTTCAACATCTGTGCTATGAGATACCAATTTTTTACATCTACAAAAAATAATATGTTGCAGTGCTACTGTCATGGCTTTCTTTTACAGTTTCTGTTATTTGGAGATGAGAATCGCTGATGGTGATTCTTTTAAAACTGGAATTCTAGGTCGTGGGCACCCTCACAAGGTCAGCTTTGCATAAAACTACCACTGTCTTGCAAATTAAATGCATCAGCTGCGAATCCACTTCGCGCGAGCGCGTAGGGTGAGAGTGCTTTCACTTGTCGAGCTGGGTCTGTCCTAGGATATTCTCTGACATTTTTGTTTCACCTTAGCAGTTACTCACAGAATGACGGGAACAATATAGCAGACGGCGCATGGTATACAGGTTCAGCGCGTGTGAAACGTTCCGTCGTTTCCTAGTACCGCGTTATACAAGGTTTTTCGGCTGGTAGTGATTTAATGCTAAGTTGTTTCTGTGAGAGTGTTCCAGACGGAGATTCCGCTGCGGTGGTGTTATATGCTCAAAAAACGCGGGGTTGATCCTGGCTACGGGGGTCGCATTTTCGATGGAGGCGAAAATGCCAGAGGCCCGTGTACTTGATTTGTTAGTGCACATTAACGAACCTGAGGTAGTCAAAATTTCTGGAGCTCTCTATTAATTACGGCGTTCCTCTTCCCTCTATCTCTATCATTCCCTTACTCCATAGAGTTTCTCACAATTACACCATACCTCACGGACGCTGAGCCGTGATCCCGCCATGGGCTACAGAAAATAGTGTCCTTTCCTTAACCGAATTACGATAATCAGACGAGACCGTTTTATAAGCCACGAGGAATGCTGAATTCGGAGCAGAAACCGCGGGTGCCGCGGAGCCGTGACGTGTCATGCACGATGGATGGATGGATGGATATTAGGAGCGTCCCCTTTATAACGGGGCGGTGGCCGGGCCACCAAGCTCTAGCTTTATTTCTTTTTCGTTTACAACCATTTCTTTTCCCGAATCGCACATATTTTCACAACTAATTTTTTTTCCTCGTCTATTTATTTTATCTATTATCGTTCTGTTGTGATGTAACAATCTTACCCGAACTACCTTGCGCTTTTGTTTGCTCCATACTTTTGCGCCACCAATGCTCTAAGCGCCTTTTACTTATATCTATCGCCGGCATGTTCAGCTTTCCCCTGTTACTCCTGAAACCCATGGCCTCCTGTAGGGTAGTGTCCACAGCTACACCTGGGTGGACATCTGTACATTCAATCAAAATATGGTCTGTCGTTTCCCTAGCTTTTCCACAGCACGTACATGTATCCCCTTCTTTATTGAATTTCGCTCTGTAACTTCGGGTTCTCAGGCAACCGCACCTTGCCTCAAACAGTAAAGCGCTTCCCTTTGAATTATCGTAAAATTTTTCTCTCTTGATTTCCTCTTTCGCTTTTCGGTAGTTGTTCAATGCCGGTTTCTTCTCCATTCTTGCTATCCAATCCGTGTTCTCCGCCGCTCTGACCATGCTCTTAACGCTCTTTTTCCTCCCATCCGTTTCGTTACTGGATGTATACTTACTGGTAAGCTTCCTAGTTCTCTTCCTCCCTTGTGAATCAACGTTCTTCCTATACAAATACCTGAATACTTTCGCTGCCCATCTACCTTAGATGCTTGTAGCGCCGCTATGCGGTCGCTGTGGGAAGGCATCAGCGCGATGGCCACGCGAGCGCGCGCGCTCAGCGCGCGCACCTTAGATGCTTGCAGCGCCGCTATGCGGTCGCTATGGGAAGGCATCAGCGCGATGGCCACGCGAGCGCGCGCGCTCAGCACACTAGCCAGTATATTCTAGGCACTATAGCCAAGGGAAAAGTGCGCCGATGCATAGAGGAAAGAATAAAAGGAGGGACAGGTCTTCAGGTGAGAATCTTGAACCCTATAATCATAAAAAATTGAAAGGGGGGAGTCATAAAAAATCGGCTCCGGTGACGCGATGGGGAAGTCTCAGAATAATGCACGGTCAAGGTCCACTAAAGGTTACCGCTTCAAAACAACCTACGGTGGTCTGGCAGCTATGAAGGGCCTAATCTTTCCCGAGAGTCATTGCGCGCCGGGAAAGATGAAGCTTTGACGCTTCGAAAGCGCCTTGCAATTTTAAAACGTATTTGACGTTCTAAGCTGTTATAAATATTACAAAAAATATGCAGTTCTAGAACTTTAATTGCGAGTGTAAAATAGCCAAAACTGTTCAAAATGTTCGCAAAAGAACATTCTTATTGCGAGTGCTTTCAACAGCCACATGGCGCTACGATCGCTTCCAAAAATCGTCCCCATTGGTTCTATGGAAATGTCCTCCCCCTGACGATGTCCTCGTAGTGTGGTTGAAACGGATGGGTACGTCAGTTGCGGGTAGGCGCCATATGGGTCCCCAATAATTTTCACTTAAGTATTTCTATTATTCACAAAAGGGTTCTGACGTAACGAAAGTGCGGCTACGTTTCGAACATGCCTGTTTCCCATGCACAAGTAATATTACTGCGACGAGTTGGAAAATCTCGTTGTTAGGTTGCAAACCGATGCAACATTTCAACACGCGTGGTACAGAGAACAAAGCCTTTTACGCATTAATCATTTTTGGTTTACTTCGCTATAGCAATATATCACACATCCCGAAGCTCTGAAGAGCTTGGTCCTAACACAGTGAACATAGGTACAAAGAGTTCAAAATCTAGGAGCGTGGTTGCAGTAGTACGGCGTGCAGACAGTCCCTCTATAACGGTTCTTGCAGACTTCAGCCAAGAAAACAGTTCAGGTGGGCAGCAGTTCTATTATTATCGAACCGGTATGTCTGGAAAACCCTCTGGTTGTCTTTGTACGAGGCTGCTTGCTTGAGCGGGCACAACGTGAGCGTTGTGTGATATCCTGTAAAAAGTTCATCTGGACCGTGCCATTTGTGAGATAGAAAGAGATTGCCGACCGAGTGCTAGGCCACGATCCCAGGCAGGCTAACCTCACCAGGTTGTCACACTCGCGGGGGCTCGCATCTTCGCCTCTGTTGAGCAGGTACTGCTTCATGTACGAGTAGAAATGATTTAGGGGAGTCGTCTTTCCAATGACAGCGGGTAGTCCTCCACCTTGTGGTAATGCTCACCGACGTAATGATTTAGGAGAGTCGTCTTTCCAGTGACGGCGGGTAGTCCTCCACCTTGTGGTAGTGCTCCACGCTCTTATCACCGACGTAGGTCACGCTCACCGTGTTGTTAAGGAGAATGACACGGGTGTTGCCGTTGAAGACCACACCAGTGCTGTTGTCGCAGAGCTGGTAGCCCATTCCATACCCTTGCATGTAGGCCGCGCCCTTCGGATCGTGAAACCCCGGTGGTGGACGCTGGTACCCGCAGTGAAACCAGCCCCTCCGCGGTCGAGTTCCACCGACGTGGTACGGTGGCCGAGGTTTTCGGGAACCCCCATCCATGTCGATCGCACTGCTGTCCGAGCAATAGAATGACGCCGAGTTTCTGGAAGCTTCGCTGCATGCACGAGCGCCAGCAGGCATAGGTCGGCGCACTCACTCATGAGTGCACTCACTCGCACTCATTTCATAGACGTGAGTGCGAGTGAGTGCCAATGAGTGTGAGTGGAAGTGAGTGCGAGTGAGTGTGAGTGGAGGTGAGTGCGAGTGAGTGCCAGTGAGTGTGAGTGGAAGTGAGTGCCAATGAGTGTGAGTAGAAGTGAGTGCGAGCGCGAGTGAATGCCAATGAGTGTGAGTGGAAGTGAGTGCGAGTGAGTGCCACTGAGTGTGAGTGGAAGTGAGTGCCAATGAGTGTGAGTGGAAGTGAGTGCGAGTGAGTGCAAGCGATAGTGAGTGAAGTGTGCGAGTGCGAGTGAGTGCTTGTGAGTGTGGGTGGAAGTGAGTGCCAGTGCGAGTGAGTGCAAGTGAGTGTGAGTGGAAGTGAGTGCGAGTGAGTGCCAGTGAATGTGAGTGGAAATGAGTGCGAGTGCGAGTGAGTGGAAGTGAGTGCGAGTGCAAGTGAGTGGTGAGTGGAAGTGAGTGTGAGTGGTATGTATGTATGTATGTATTTATCCGTGGCCGTCTCGTTCATGGAATGTATACAAAAATCGGTATGCCATATGACTGCATGACGAATAAAATGACAGGTCATAATATGAAAATCGTGACATGCATGATTTACATGAAACGGTCTTGGTGCTCTCCTGGGCCGTTTCGTTAATGGGATGCATACGAAAATTAGTATGGCACAACATGACTGCATGACGAACATAAACGACAGGTCATAACATGAAAATCATGACATGCATGTCATGAGCGGCTTGATTTACATGCCACGGTCTTGGTACTCTCCTGCCCAGCTAGCACACAAAGGATGTATGATGACTTCCAAACGGATATCCGACACGTTCACGTTGCAGACGGCACGAGTAAGACGCCTTAGTCCTGGATGCGTCGTATATCGTCTGATGTCCGGCTTGTTGCACATGCGTCTTCAAAAAGCTGGTCTTTTCGACGACTTCGAGGAGACTCCAATAATCCCATTTTCCGGGATTTCTGAATCTGTTCGAAGACTTGCCGAAACGTCATCAAAAAGCTGTTCCTGAAACGTTAGCCGTAATCTGAAAGAAAAGCAGGAATCGTGCTCGGGAACGGGGCGCGCCCACCAAAAATTTTGATCTGGTTGCCACCCTCAGAATATATAAATGATAATCTGACCTCAGAGCTAACGCCTTAGGGGTTCAAATGACACCAAGGCATTTTTTGCACCCCTAAGGCTCTGTGGTTCTGAAGGTGTCAACGGGATAATAATTTTGGGGGGCACCCATGATCCACGGACGTCGTCCCTGCCTTATGGTAGTAGCTGCGACCCGCTATGTTACCAGCTCCACCATAAGGTTTAGGGTGCTGCAGAGTGGGGCTGAGTGCCAGCCCAGCTGAATACCTTCGTCCTAGGAAGAAGTGCTGGCGTCGCACTTGCGTTGAACTTTTTTTTCTGGCGGGTCAAAGCACCAGCATTGAGTGTAGCAGAGCAATAGTGCAGTAAGGCAGGCACACAGTTGTCTGCAAAGGCTTCATCAGTCTTAGCATTTAGGTCACAATTAGTTGTCATGCATACAAAAATCAATATAGCTTGTACTTTGTATAGTATGAAGCAAATATACCAAAAATAGTAGTGACATATCCTTCTACAGTTAAGGATAGACAGTTTCTTGGCAAGCGGCCTAACAAGGAGGCCCCACTGCCAATGATCATGACGTCGACATTTTATTCAACATTTCATTGAGAAACTAACTTATGGAAGTTATAAAAAAGAGAGAAATGCGAGAAAAATAAAACCAAAATATTCAAAAGGAACTGCAGAAGAAATAATTTAAATATATCTGGAACTTATTAACGACTAGAGGCTTACAGAAAGAGCACTAGTAACAATAATCAAAAGCCAAACGACTATGCACTTTTCAGCATGAGAGCAGCGCATCCTGTTATATGAGCACAGACAGCCTAATGGATGACTGCGTGATAGCCGCCTTCAGTCATGTTATGCAGTATCATCACCACATAAAATCAATGAGTATAAAAAAGAACTCAAATATGACCCAGGTATCAAAGTGAAAATTTGCCTAGGACATCAGCTGATGTAAAGAGGCAAGCTTCAAAAGACTACCAAAAAG
Organism: Hyalomma asiaticum; assembly: GCA_013339685.2. Classification (NCBI taxonomy): domain Eukaryota; kingdom Metazoa; phylum Arthropoda; class Arachnida; order Ixodida; family Ixodidae; genus Hyalomma; species Hyalomma asiaticum. Next base: position 7,538 of record JABSTT010004041.1, on the reverse strand, counting down.
CATCAATCAAGTGAGAATGAATACTGACCAAAGTGACCTTCAAAGAAAATATCGCATGAAATATTAACATAATCGGTATAATGAGCAACATCACAATGCAGTGCACAATCTGTCACAGCGAGCAACGTTACATCGAAGCAAGCCCAGTTTCATAATGAAGCTACATACTCGCGTACTTGAAGTCCAATACACTGGAGACAGGTAGAGAGGGTGGCCTGATCTAGTAAGCCCCGGCCTTCTACTCCGGGGACAACGCAACAGGGGAAGAAGAGTGATGAAGCATGATGATGGGGATAAGAATGAGTGATCCGTATATACATAAGACATGACTGCTTGCGCAAAGGGGACATGGACGCTAGTAATCATATTTAATTACGCTTGATACGAACTAGCCCAACTTATGGCAGCTATTCACTTCTGCAAAACATTGTGCTGTGACGCGGAAAATGTCGACTCGGCTCTCTTGACATAAACACTGTTAATAGTGAAGCCCCAGCACGCGTAAGTGGGACCTCGCCTCTACTTGAAACGTGACCGGGGCCGCCGTTTGTCGGACGAATATGCTGTGCAGGGGAAAGCACTCGAGGATTATGATAAAGGTGTAATAGTCGCATAATGGAAAGAAGCCACATTAGTTGCATCTAAGTTTAATAGTCGCTTTTCATAATCCGCAACTTTGCACAGTGGTACCGAACGTCTAGCATCTAGTCCATTTCTATTGAAAAAATGACCTTGTAGCATTTCGGAATTCTGTATGGTCCCCTATTTCGGGTGAAATACAGCTTTCATATGTTGCTTGTACTCCCATATCAGCCAGCCTAGTGGCCGCCGTCTACTTCTGTGGCACGAATGGGGGACAGTCGCGAAATACTGTGTTCTAGTCTCTGATACATTAGACAGCGCTCACAGTTCGAGATGTACGCACGACTGAAAAGGTGCGCCTAGCGCCGAGTTAGGTCGGCGACCAGGTGAAACCTGCGCAGTGTACGGACACCGCTGCCGTTTATTCTATCCGGGAGGAAAAACTCATGTCACTCTATTTCCCGCAAATGCCTGCATAGATCGGTGCACTCATGAGTGCACTCACTCGCACTCATTTCATAGACGTGAGTGCGAGTGCGAGTGAGTGCCAGTGAGTGTGAGTGGAAGTGAGTGCGAGTGCGATTGAGTTTAAGTGAGTGTGAGTGAAGGTGAGTGCGAGTGAGTGTCTGTGAGTGTGAAGTGACTGCGAGTGCGAGTGAGTGTGAGTGGAAATGAGTGCGATTGAGTTTAAGTGAGTGTGAGTGAAGGTGAGTGCGAGTGAGTGTCTGTGAGTGTGAAGTGACTGCGAGTGCGAGTGAGTGTGAGTGGAAATGAGTGCGAGTGAGTGGAAGTGAGTGTGAGTGGAGGGGATTGCGAGTGCGAGTGAGTGCGGATGCTGGAAAAATTACGGTGAGTGAGTGTGAGTGAGTGTTCTCCTACACTGCCGAACTATGCCAGCAAGGCATGCACGTGAGGCTCATGCACAAACGCGGGCGCTGAGAGGAAAAAGAAAATATACGAGGAGCTTCTTTCCCCTAAAGCAGCAAAGTCTAGGCGGAATTGAGAGATATTCAATCATTTGCTGCACATAATACGTTTAACGATGCGGAGGCGCTGAAACCGGGGCCACCACGGGCCACAGGTTCGACGTCCCCCTCCCCTTTTTTTTGCGGGTTTATTATTATACTGCTCGATATCACGTCGGCAAGGGGCCTGGCGACGGTTGGGTACCTGAAATGCTTTCAGTCGTTCAACTGCCGTTTACGACTCACTCCTACACCAGAACAGGAATTGGCTTCCCTGGTGAAGTACTTGGCCACCACCTCCCACACGATGTCTACAATTAAACCCTCGCCCTCAGTGTCCAGCAGCTGCAGAACATCTGTCCGTGGCGGCGGTCAGCTCTGTGAAGCAGCAGGGGGCAGTAACATTCACTGGACCTGGACAGGCCGCCACTGGAAACTAAACATTGGAACGTTCAATGCAAGATCCCTCTCCAGCGAAGCTAGATTAGCGGAACTACTCGAGGAAATAGAAGGAGTTAATTGGGACGTCATTGACCTTAGCGAAGTTAGGAGAGAAGGTGAAGCTTACATAGTCTTAAACAATGGATATGTCATCTGCTATAGAGGATTACCCGAGAAGAGAGAATATGGCGTTCGGTTCCTAATTCACAAAGGTATAGCGGGCAACGTAGATGAATTCTACAGCGTTAACGAAAGGGTAGCAAGCGTCGTAGTAAAACTAAATAAGCGGTATAAACTTAAGATAATCCAGGGATATGCGCCAACAACGAGCTACAACGACGAACAAGTGGAGCAGTTCTACGAGGATATCGAATTAGCAATAACGAAAGTACGCACACAATACACACTAGTCATGGAGGATTTCAACGCCAAAGTAGGGACAAAACAAAGTGGAGAGAACGCGATTGGCAACTACGGCGTCGGCTGTAGAAATGACCCTGGGGATATGCTCGTACAATTTGCCGAAAGAAACCGACTCCGAATAATGAACACGTTTTTCAAGAAACACAAGAATAGGAAGTGGACGTGGAAAAGCCCTAAAGGGGAAACAAAGAATGAAATCGACTTTATAATGTGCGAACAACCAGGTATAGTTCAAGACACAGAAGTAGTGGGGAAGATAAAATTCAGCGATCACACATTAGTAAGAGCAAAGATTGTACTTAACCTAACGAAAACAAGAACTAAATTAGTTAGTTACTAGAAAAAAAATGTAACCTAGAGGTAATCACAACGAAGAACAAAGAATTTAAAGTCGCCCTAAGCAACAAGCTCGAGGCCTTAGGCCAAAATGGTGACGATGTAGAAGAAATATACAAAACTTTAACGAAAACAATCCCTGAAACAGCGATAGAACTCGGGGGCAAAACAGCAAAGCAAACAACAAAAAAGTTGTCCCAATCTACCAAGGACTTAATGAAAAAACGCCAACAAATGAAAGCAACTTCGCCAAAAGATAAGATTGAATTCGCAGAACTATCAAAATTGATCAGTAAAGCCAGGCAAAGAGATGTAAGAAACTTTAACACGAGAGAAATAGACAAAGCAGTAGAAAAAGGCACCAGCATTAGGTCAGTCAAAAGGAAACTGCACTTAGGACAAAACAAAATGCATGCGCTAAAAGATAAACAAGGTAACGTTGTCAATAATTTCAACGAAATAGTAAAGGTAGCAGAAGATTTCTACTCTGAACTGTACAGTTCTCAGACAGACCATTCAACCTAAAAAGAAATAGAATCAGAGGAAGATACTGAAATTCCACGTATAACAGCTGACGAAGTCCAAAAAGCTGCCAAAGGCATGTCCCGCGGTAAAGCAGCCGGTGAAGATGGTATAACAGCCGACTTGATCAAAGACGGAGGAGATGTTTTACTTGACAAACTTGCATCGCTCTTCACGAAATGTGTCAAGACATGTAGTGTACCGCGCAGTTGGAAAAATGCTAATATAATCCTTATCCACAAGAAAGGTGACATAAAGGAGTTAAAGATTTACAGACCAATTAGCCTACTCTCAGTAATATACAAGCTATTTACAAAAGCAATTTCTACGAGGATAAGAGTAAACCCTCGACTTTAACCACCGAGAGAACAAGCTGGTTTAGGAAAGGTTACTCGACAATGGACCACAGCCACGCTATCAACCTAGTAATTGACAAGTACGCCGAACATTAGAAACCTCTTTATGTGGCGTTTATCGACTACGAGAAAGAATTTGACTCCATAGAAATACAAGCAGTTCTTGAAGCTCTACGACGACAAGGGGTATCTGGCGTATACGTGAAAACATAAACAATATACAAAGATTGCACAGCCACACTACTCCTACATGAGAAAAGCAGAGAAATCCCGATCGGGAGAGGTGTGAGACAGGGATATACGATATCCCCGATGCTATTCACTGCATGTGTAGAGGAAATCTTAAACGTCTAGACTGGGAAGACATATCTCAACAATTTAAGATTTGCAGACGACATTGTACTCTTTAGCAATGATGGAGCGACACTACAAAACATGATTGATGACCTAAACAAGAAAATATTAAAATTGGGTTAAAAATGAATAGGCAAAAGACCAGTTATGCTCAATAGCCTAACTAAGGAACAGGAATTTAAAATCGACAATGAACCCTTACAATGTGTAAGCGAATACGTATACCTGGGACAGTAATAACAGGAACTCCCAACCATGAAAAAGAAATTCTCCGTAGAATAAGGATGGGCTGGAGCGCATTCGGAAGGAATTACGAAATTATGACGGGGTAACTCGCCACTCGCACTAAAGCTAAAATATTCAATCACTGCCTTCTCCCAGTACTAACGTACGGTGCAGAAACGTGGAGGATAACGAAAAAACTAGAGATGAAAGTAAGGAGCGCGCAACGTGCAATGGAAAGAAAAATGATAGGGGTAACGCTAAGAGATAAAAACGAGCAGAATGGATCAGAGAAAAGACAGGAGTAGCCGATATTATTATATGAATTAAAGAAAGCCGTGGACCTGGGCAGGACATATCATGAGGAGGAAAGATAACAGATGGACTGTAAGAGCGACGGAGTGGATACCAGAGAGGGAAACGCAACAGAGGCAGGCAAAAGGTTAGCTGGAGCGATGAAATTAAAAGTTTGCGGGCATAAAGTGGAACCAACTCGCTCAGGATAGGGTGGAGTGGAAATCGTTGGGAGAGGCCTTCGTCCTGCAGTGGACCTAAACAGGCTGATGATGATGATGATATGATTTGACAGTGTGTTCGCATCATCAAATTCTTCAACTTTCGTTCAATTAAGTTGTGGGTAATCTACATGTAGTATTCAGCTGAAACCATAGAGTTCCTTACACACTAGAGAGAAATCTGGCGCTAGCGTCTACGGCGACTCGTCTTGTTGGGCGCTTCAACCACCATGGGAATTATGGGAAGTACAGGCTTCGGATCTGTTTCGGGTGGATTTTTTTCTTGAGACTCGCGACGGCTGTTTTCTGAGCTTTAATCAAATGAAAAAAAAAAATTTTATGTTATTGTTTGCTTTCGGTCTCCCGCATGTAACAAGTGACACGCGAAGTTTGCATAACTGTTAAGTTCAAGGAGGTTCCATTAAACTTCCGGAGTGGAAGTCCCTGCAGCTGCCTACGGGGCCAAGTGAAGCCGGCGGCGGCCATGTTACTAGAGCAAAAGTACGCGGGCGCGCCATAGACGGCAATGTATTTAGATAGGCGCTCGACTTGTTTTGCAACCTCACGATAAAACATTGAGACAGAAACGAACTTTATGCTTATGCCAATTACCAACGGTATTTTCTAGTTGAGAAAAAGTTTTCCCGCGTCCGTACTCAGCTGCAGGCGTCGAGGAAAACAAAAGAACACGGCTGGCTGCGAGGTTCTATGCAAATCGTACTTGCCGGCTTACTCTGTCTGTTAGTAGAAACTAGGTTTTTGTGATGTGGTGATGCGATATAGCGCAAATATGCGGCATTGTGCGACTGCCAGCTGGCGTGAAATGCATTCGTGCCCTTTATTTAAGCATGTATCCAACCGATTGAGTGCAGCGCATGTTTTCTGCATGTTGCCTTAACTAACCGCGCACGCTCTATTTTCTTTTTTTTTTCGTATTTCACGTACATTTTTCCAATAGTTCGTTGCTCTTAGCGTTTGCGAAGTCTTCTCAGATCCGCGTCTGTCAAGACCCGATGGGTGCGTTCGGAAAACTTTCTCATTTAGCTCTGACTGTAAACGTACATAGGAGATTTCTTACACGGGATACGCGCCGAAAAGCATGCACTTGAAGACAGAGGTCGGGTTGTCCGGTGTCACTAGAGCAGAGGTGATCGAGTGGCTGTATTAAGCTTTGCATCACCCCTCGAACACCACACTTTCTCAGTCAGAAGGTTACGCACAGTATTTTTATTTTTTTCTTCATTTTCGAAAACAGTAGCACCGAGAAACACGCAATACGTACGTGCTCGCTGCATTTGCGCATTCGTCAACATGTATGCATAACAAATTCTGCGTCTATGCTCCGGAAGATGCCCTTCCTCTGAAGTTCGTATACAAACACTGCAGGGATTATCGATATGTGCATCAGACGCGTGTTTTAGCAGAACTCGAGGCCGTAGCAAATCATGTATGCACGCATCTGAAAACGAAGCACTAGCAAGTATTTAAAGCTTGCAGTTAACTTTGATACAGGCGTAGGGATGCAATATATGGATGCGAACGTTTAAAATTGCCCTCTATTTTAGCAAAATGCCCTGAAAAAGGGCAGCCGTACGTGAAGAAAGTGAGAAAAACTTACACGTGAAATGTTCTTCAGGCTTCTTCTCAAAGCGATTTGTGCAGCCGAAAGCGACGCGCGAAGTCACCGTTGCCTTCTCAGATATTTAGATGCTTAGAAAAAACAGGACACAGTGTTTAAACACCACGAACAGCGTCGCGTTGCCTACGCGCTCCGCCGTCTGCGCGGTCGTCTGCTAGTCTTTCCTTGAGCAAGATGGCGGCGACGGCTTCACTTTCGGCGGCACGCTTCCACTCCAGAAAAGTAATGTATAACCTCCTTGGTTAAGTTGAAAGAAAGCAAGACAAATTTTGCCATCATGGTGGTTCGACGATTGTGCTCTAGATGCGACGGCACAAAAAAATTAATTATGGTTTTTGCATCAGCGTAAACGAACATGTGCGTTTGCCCCTGAAATACGCAGCATGCATTTATCAAATAAAAAATGTCATATTTGGTGAGAAATGATGAGCTTTCAAGGGGAACACTAAACGTATCGTCTGCTCCGTCCGAGCTCGGGTACCGCGAGGTATCGCGCAGACGCTATTGAGAACTGCACGCGTTTGGTGTTTATCATTGTTTCTGCAGATTGTCGATACAGATGGCTGTTTCAGTGACTCAGGCGGCAGCTGGATGCCTGTAGCCTCCTGATAGGTGTGTGTGTCTGTTTTCGTTACTGATCACTTACTGACTGAAGCGCGCGTGTCTCTTGTCGTGATTGGCGCCTATCCGCTGTGCTGCAGCTTGGATGCAGCAGTCCTTCAAGTTTCAAGTTTCAAGTTTATTTAGCATTTCCCTTTTTACAGGAAAAAAAGAAAACGCAAGGGCAAGGAACAAAAAGCTGCAAAACAGCAGCTTGACGAGGTCCTGCCCCGTGGTTTGGCAACAAAACATACAGCGTATGTACAAATAGAGGGGAAAAATACATATTCACACGCTTCTAAGTCCACATATCCATGTATACACAACATCTGACCACTTCCCATTTATACACACAAAATATCTACATCTACTCACACACAACAGTTTTCATACATACATACAAAAAAAAATGTATCAGTATGTGCACACATATAAACTTAGTCGATGCAGGAGTGATTAACGCGCACATGCATAAAAATACTTAAGGGTTTAATATCGAAACTGACACTGTTGGGCCGAACAAGACAGGCAAAAAAAAAAAATACCATAAATACACAGATAAAGTAAGGAGTACGAAAAGAAA
>JABSTT010004040.1:0-24123 GCA_013339685.2 Hyalomma asiaticum | reverse complement strand
TTTCGGTCTTGCCTTTTGAAAGCCAAATTGTGCACCTGATAAGTTATATTTACTAAAAAATAAACATGTATTTTACAAGCAGGAAATATCTTTTCCGAACCTGAGGAAAAACCCGCATTTCCCCGAAGGGGAGTATGAGGAAGTGCGAAGCACGGGGTGATGCTATGAGGGGGCACGCGCGACTAAACTGCAGAGCCGAGCGAAGGAGACGGCAGCGAGAGAGCACGCGCCAGCCGACCCACGGAGGTCTGGCCGTTTTTAAGTGCAAAGCACTTTTACTGATGATGATGATTAAGTGTAATTAATGATTTAAAGTGTTGTTGTCATGATGCATTTGTACACACACACACACATTTATATATGAAGTAGGGTGAGTGCAAACCTAACGGGGGGAGAGGCACACCAGCTGCATGGCGCCGTGACGTCACGGCGCGGAGAGGGTGCGAGGAGCCGGCGCGGCGCGCGCAGCCACAGCGCGGAGGCGCCAGCTGCACAACGCGCCGTGACGTCACGGCGCGGAGAGCGGTGCGGAGCCGGCGCGGGGCGCGCGCAGCCACGGAGCGGAGGGTGGAGCGCGCGCAGTCACGTGGGGCGTGACGTCGCTGCGCCGTTGCTACAGACGCTCCTCTCCGCTCCTCGCGCCGTTGCTAGGGGAGAGGAGGAGGAGCGCGGATGCCGGCGGAGTTTTCGGGGTCGCTTAAGAAGTGCATTCGCACTTAAAAAACTGGGGAGAATGGAGGTTGGTCTGCAAGTTGTCACAGTTTGTTGATCAGCTCCTTTGTCGACTGCATGAACCACAGATCTAATTTGTTCGGGAAAAGTGGCAGAAACTAGTGCGCAATGCGTCAATACAACCAGGGGGAAGGAGATTAGATGGACGGATACAGGCCATCAGAAAACAGTACTGCTATTAAATTGAGCCCTTCTGCCTTATACTCAACTCCTGTCGACACATTATTCACATCTGCATATGCAAGACAGCAATATACGTATATAACGTTCATGTACAGCGCTGCTGAGTTCCTCGATTTGTGGTCAACTCGGTAGTGAATCTGAGATGAGCCACATTTGGTGCCATTAAGACCCGGAGAATAAAAATGGTTTCCCTAAAAGTACGTCCCCTAAAAGGCTTCCTGTCAGGGGACGCGCTGTGGGCATTTAACCAAATGGATGTTTCAACTCGCGACAATCGCCAAATGCACCGAGAGCAAGTTTGTTCGCTCCTCGTCATAAACGCCCGGGCTTTCCTCGCAATCGCGCCGCACCCGCTGTTACGCTACGTTAACTGGCACACTGGCAAGTCAAACTTGTACACGCAACGGAGATTATAACAGGTCAAAGTGCCAAAAAAAAAAACAAAGATCATACTTACGTGTTGTCACGAGGACACCATGATCGCATTCGACGTTCGCAAGAAGAGCACGACGAAGTCACTGCAGCGCACCGGCTCAAGTATTACACGTCGCCGAAATGCCGATGAAGCTGAACGACCAGTTGGACACAAGATTTCGGCCCTTCGCGAGCATTGAACCTCGCGCGATCAAAGGCTTGAAGCTTACTGTTGACTCTCGTAGTACTAGGGACAAGAGACGAAACATCACCATCCACGGTAGTACCTAGGCGAAGCTAGACCTTCAAGGAGCAAACGTCCCCAGAATTTTCCTCGCGCATGCGCAGAGAGGACGGTACTGACCAAAGGTGAAGGTCTCGTGGAGGGACCCATGGAGGAAAGAAAAACTAGGAGGGGCCGTCACATGGAGGAAAGAAAAACTAGGGGGGGGGGCCGTCACGTGACAATCTTGAAGCCTAGTCATAAAAAATTTAAAGGAAAGAATCATGGGAAATAGGCCCTCACGTGATAGGCAAGCGGTCGATTTAGTCGACTGGGGTTTCGCTTTTGATGCGTCTGCTGCGGAGGCGGCGTAGGTTTCTGCACGGAGCATATGCGGCGTGACAAACGCGCACGCCGAGGCAACGCGCTTGCCAAAGTTGTCGAAGGTTCGAACGTGTGACGCTGCCGAGTCTGTGTAATGTCAGCCAGGAAATGCATCTAACTGCTACAGTACTACTGAACATTACGTTCACGCGGCTCGCCGCTGCGGACACCGGGTTGCAGCGAACGAAGATGCCTGCATGGTGAGCGGCTTTGTGCCCAACAACCAGTACCGCATCGAGGACGACTCGTCGCGTTTTGGTGTGTTCTCCAGCATCGAAATGGGGAAGCCTTTCGTCCTGCAAATGTCTGAAGGAAACCGAGCCACATCTGCGACGGCGATTCTTCGCGTTTGGGGTTACTTGAAAAGCAGTGGCGCCAGCACGCGTGCTATATTAACATGTAGAAGAAATGTACCGGCAAAGGTGCTGCTACATCTGCTGATTCTACATCCGAAAACGTTGCTGATGAGCCTTCCCAAGTCCAGTATGAACCGGTATGTTTGCCTGTATTAATGATCACAAGGCTTGCTTATTAAGCGTTTCGCTGCAATTATAGACCTCACATTTAAAGTAGTTATTTTACATATGCGTGCGAGCCATTTGTACAGGTATTTCGTATTGTAAGATTGATAGATTTCAAATACCTAATAGTAAAAAAAAATGTTGAGTGTATCAACAGCTGCCATTTTTCTACACCGACGAGAGACGTGCAAGATGCGTGCGCAAAACCTCACGAAACTGAGTGATGGTGAATGAAAGCCACATATTCTACATTATAACCTTGTTTACAAGCTTGTTTTTTTAGTTAGTGTAGGTCAAGTAGCAATTATCTGTATGCCATCTGTTTTATATCTGAATCATAGTAATGAGAGAATGCATGTGGACAACGTGGTCATGGATGTTGTGTAATTAATAGATGAATATATCAACTTTCATACACAGCAATACAAGTTTGCTCAATGTCTGGTGAAACACCAACGTGCCACGAATGTCTTTTTCTCAGTTTCTCTTTTTCATCTAATTGACAAAATCAAATATTGGCACATACCTTCATGCATGAACCGCCGACGCTGGCTCATACGCGTTGTGTGTGAAGAAGAAGAAGAGAACGTTGTTGGTCGAACTCCGGACTGCAGGCTTCAGGCTTCCTCTTATTTGGTCCTCTTACTTGGTGAACTTCAGGCTGCCACTTATTTGGTCCTTGACAATATAACCCAAAGGCTTTTCACAACATTTTATGCCCTGTATTTGTTTGACCTGTCATGATGAGCCATGATACATGCAAAACAAAACTGGTCTTTTTTGTACGTGCATATGCTTATCTTTTGTTGAATAAAACCTAACAGCCGCTGTGAAGCTCCCCACATTAAACCATGCTGCACTGACCTTTTCTGTGCTTTGTACTTCTCCTGTTTGGGCCCAAATGAGCTTGCAGTGTTTTGTAAATAAAGTAACAAATAAATGCTTAAATCAGCTTGCACTAGCAGGATCCTATACATGGCAGTTTTTATGTTGTTGCAATTTTTAAGTTCACAAAGGTGTAAACAGAAATCTTTTTGAGCAAACACCTTAAAGAACATCTTCTTCCTAGCTTGTTCTGGGTATGTGATTTGTGCCATGGTGTTTGCTCTGGCACCAATTTTTGTACATCTAATCTGTTGCAGCCACAGCTAGCAGAGGACACACCTGAAAAAGCCTTTCTGAGGCGTGAAGCAAGGTGCTATTCAAATTTGCAAGCGGCGACCAAGAAGAAGATCAAGAGACTGCAGCAAGCCCGTCGCCGGCTCCTTCAAAAGGTTGCCCACGTCCAAGACGTCATTAATGATTTAGTTGGTAATAGCTTCAGTAGCTTCGCTAGTTACTGAAGCGAAATGGCTTCGGTAGTTTCTCAATAATGTATTGGAGAGCTCGTTCACTTTACATCCAAAGAGTAGACTGGCCTTTTTTAATGTTGCCACAACAGTGTTTGGCAGCTAAGTTAATCATAGTGCCTGCATCCTCCTGCCGAGAAACAGGGTCCTTTTTGCTTGATTCTCTTCCTGGTTTTAGCATTCACTGCAAGGACCCACTGGTGTTAGTGATAACGTGCACTGCATGGATCACTAATGGAGTGCGAAAAGGAATATCATTAAAATGAGATTGTTATGAACATGACTGTACAGTTCTAAGAGCACTGGGGCCATGATGGCAGTCGGTAGGTGCAGCTTCCTCATGGTGAACCAAGCTGGTGCCTCGTGTGTACAAATGCAGACTTACCATTCCTTTTGGTCATTTGCCCTGTGGGCGCACTGAAAAGGCTTTGTTAGGGTGCATGAAGTTTTCAAATCTGTCATTGGCACATAGCATTGTAGGTAAAAGGTGCTTCACTACTCATGCAAACAAGCAAAATCCTAAAGACTTGAGCTCTAAGTGTAATAGTTGTGGTTCCTCAACATCTACCTAAATAAACTGAGGCACACAATAACTTCTGCATTTTTCCTTCTCGGGAATGTGACTACTTCTAGAAAACAAACTTGTGACATTGCACTCATAAAACAATACTACCACTGAGCGGTCGTGGCAAGCTCATGAGCACAGTGTGCAGACATCAGGGGAGAAATAGGATGCCTTACTGTAGCATGTTTCTTGTTTTGCTTTACGTTCTAGCTTTAATCACTTGCACATAAATTCTGCTAAAGCATTTGTTTTGCGTGGCATCAAAGCAAACTGTATGAACCATGACTATGCATCGCTAAAGCATACTGTATAATGATGTGGACATTCTGTGAATGCTCTCAGTGCCTTATTCATGAGACAAGTGCAACCTAGAGGACAGCAATGCATTTTCAATGTTTACTAGGGCATATCCTTCAGCTGATCATTGTTAAATTTCTCTTCGTCACCTGGAACATGATGCTTTTACTACCAAAGTACTCATTGGGTTTAGTGTACTCTCTTTAGTGTACGCCTTCTATGATTTTGTGTTGGTGTATATATTAAATGAATGTAACTTAATTACTGTTTTTATGCTCTGTCAAATGTACATTCATTTGGGGATTAGAGCTTACTAAAGCTGTCTGCCTTTTAACGTTGCAATGCTTTGGCTGTGCTTGAACAGTGCTAACATTTTTGTAGGTGTGCAATAAAACAGGCTATCTGTCTGCTTTTTACTTGCGGCAAAAGCCAGTGTAGTTTAATGGCTGCATATTTTGTTTGTTCTTTCACAGCACCTTTTTTTCTTTTTTTCAACTTTAATTTTGTGACCAACAACTGCCCTTTTGAGATGGTTGCATATTTTTGCCTATTTTTGTAACCAGTACCATCACAAAAGCCTCCAAGTGTTTGTGATTACAGCACACATATGATGGCCTGTAGGGGTAAGATTGGATACAGTGTCTCTGTAAGCAAAAATGCAGCTACAACGCAAGAATATCTGATGTTATTTACATAAATGTATTATGGGTGCTGTTGTGTAACATTATTGTATAACACTATTATAGATATGTCCTCTAGCATTCCAATATGATCACTAATACTGATGCCATGGACCAGCAGCATGATTAGCTTTTTCTATGTGATGCTTGCAATTTTCTGTACTGCTTTACCGTCTAGAATATACCCAGTTATCTTGTTTCTTCCTGTATTTGTGTGAAACGTGCTGGCACCTGTGTGAAACGTGCAATAAGCATTCAATAAATAACAAAACAATCAGTGTTGTAAAGAATATTGATCTTGTTCTTTCACTGCACCTTTTTTTTTCAACTTTAATTTTGTGACCAACAACTGCCCTTTTGAGATTGTCGCATATTTTTGCCTATATTTGCAACCAGTACCATCACAAAAGCCTCCAAGTGTTTGTGATTACAGCACACATACTATGGCCTGTAGGGGTAAGATTGGATACAGTGTCTCTGTAAGAAAAATGCAGCTACAACGCAAGAATACCTGACTCTACTGTCTTATTTACATGAATGTATTAGGGGTGCTTGTTGTGTAACATTATTGTATAACATTATTACAGATATATCCTCTGTCATTCAAATATGGTCACTAACACTGATGCCATGGACCAGCAGCATGATTAGCTTTTTCTATGTGATGCTTGCAATTTTCTTTACTGCTTTACCTTCTACAATATACCCAGTTATCTTGTTTCTTCCTGCATTTGTGTGAAATGTGCTGGCACCTGTGTGAAACGTGCAATGAGCATTCAATAAATAACGAAACAATCAGTGTTGTAAAGAATGTGCATCCAAGTACAGTGGAAATTGCACAATCAGTCCACTAGCGCACATGAATTCCATGCTTTCCCTTTGGTGCTGTGTATCCAGTTTTCAAGCCAACAGTTCGCATATATCATGGAAATGGCTGTTCCAGTGTTGTGTCACATCAGCGGTGAAAGTCCCTACCGCAATGTTGGAGGAGATGTTGCAGGTCTAATATCGCATTCGAAGTGCTGAATAATGCAGGGGGGCGCAAGAGGGTCACTTACACCCACCAAGTCACACCAGCCACCCTTCCTCAATCACCGATGTCCCCATTCTTCACTCCTGCTTACTTACTTTTTTGTGTTTCGGACACTGTGGAGTCCCGCTGCTATTATTCTGGTTGGAGGGGTGGGTGTGAATATAACAACAGGCTTCGCCACCTCCAAAACAAAGTCCTGCTGACGCCCATGGACTAGTTCACATAACGCACGAATTCCGTCCACTGGCTGTATTGTGCGTTAAGGTGTTTATTACATGAAACTAGACGCTGCCCTGCGACAACCGTCTTGTCCAAACGGGCACGGACCTTGAGCACGAGCGGCGTCTTTTCAACAGAGCGCTGAAGAACGAACCCTACTGTAAGGCGCTGGAGAGGATCGACGGCCCACTACAAGGTTCCAGTGCTTCTTTACATGTGTAACGAGACTGGACGCCCGAGGAGCGGTTCGACAGCGTAACGACGTGGCACCACACACTGCTAAAGAAAACAGCCCGTAAATCCGAATAAACGGCGACGACCTCGGCGTGTCGAGCCGGCTAATGCTGTTTATTTGTCTCAAAACGAAGGACGGACATCGGATACTGACAAAATGGAAACGCGACATATGATGTTCCTCAAAACATCTATAAGTGCAAAAAAAGCGAGGCCAAAATTTGTTAGAAAGCGTACACCGCTGTTAAAGGGCCCAACAGCTGATTTCACAAACCTTAATGTGGCAAAAATGGATCGCGGTCCGACGCTCTGCACAGCTTTCCACGCGAGAGCGCTGGCAAGTCCATCGACAACAGTAGCATGCGTAAATGGCACCTTATCAGGTCAGGCACGCCTTTCGTCGCAAGCATCTAATTGTCGTAAAGCCCACCTTTTGTTATCAACTTCTAGGTACCTAGGGACAGAATGTCTAGGGATTTTTGACAGTGGCGCCGTCACTTGTTGGCGGCACTTTAGCGTACTAGAATTTCTCTTGCGGTGCGCATGTCAACTCGTCCACGTTACAGTGTACTAGAAGAGGGCAGTGGGCTTACTCTCCGGCGGAGGCTATGGTGTGGGGCGACCCCACGAACGTCACCTGTGTGTGCTTCTCTCTCCGCCCGAGCGGTGGCGCTGGTATCGCCTTTGATGGAACGTGGGAGGAGCGTTGCGGCTGAAAGTGCCGGCCAGCTCTTGCAGAGCAGCAATTGTCGAGCCACGTTTTATTGCTGTGGACGTTGTAGCTCCGAGTTTTTGCCGTCAGCGTTGAGCCGTACGCACCACGCAAGAAGTTAGCATGCTTTTTAGTGTCTGAGCCATGCCGCGATATCGGTAAACCCACTGCTACGCGCCTGGGTGCCAAACATGCTACGTGTTCGTGAAGGGTGGGCGGAAGCTATCGTTGTTCGGCGTCCCGAAGGATGAGAACAGGCGTAAAGAATGGGAAAAAAATCTGCACAGAGCGGACAAGCTCCTGGAAGACAGCGCAGTGTGCGAGCTCCACTTCGAGCCGCGTCATGTGCTCAGAGACTATGTGCACATTATCGAGCGAAAAGAAGTGCGGATATCTCGTGGGAGACCTGTTCTCCGCGTCGGTGCTGTGCCGACGCTTCTTCCCGATCTGCCAGCTTACCTTAGTAAGAAGCCGACGAAAGGGAGGATCGCTTGTAAGAGGAAGCGATCGGAAGCTTCAGACGGACGATTAAAGTGGGGTGGGCAGTGGACGTACTCTCCGGCGGAGGCTATCGGGTGGGTCGGCTGGCAGTTGTTCCATGGTTGTTCAGCACACTTTCCATCGACATTGGTTGCAGTACATGCAGCTACCCTCACAGCAAAAGTAATTAGTTTTTACGTCATCATTTTTATGTGAAAGGACTAAACAGTGACAAAGCAGGAAAGCGGCAGAGGGCCAAGCAGCTGAAGCTGAGCCGTTGCGCATGAAGTGAATAAAGTGTGTGAATTAATGGCTGGATGTTATACGTCCTTTCTGCCAAATAAGAGCTTCGTGTCAGGAACATGAGCTTCGTGTGTATCTTAATTTCGTTGTCCATTATGTCACTGTACATATGCCTAACAGACCTGTAGCTGCATAATTATGGTTATGAATAACCCCAGAGAACTATTGTGCCATGTGCAACAACCGAAGTAGAACAAAAAATATTTGAGCTACAATTTCAGCACAACAATGGCACAGACCCAGCCAGCACGCGTTATAGCTTGGCTAGGAAGCGAGCTTGCACTGTTTTATAATTATCTGGTGGAAGGCAGAGCATAATCTTGTTACAAAATCATTTTTGGTCAGGTCCACACGGCATGTAACCGCATATTTGTTCGCTGTATGAAACCGTATATTTTGAGGAGTACATCGTCCTTTTCGCCGAGGTGTCATATTCGGGGAAACACGATGTGGCCTGAACAAATCTGGTGTTTGTCAAAATATGCAAAGAACTAAAGCTCCCCCCCCCTCAAAAAAAAAAAAAAAGAAAAGAAAGAAGCGTTAACTGCGCGTCGAACTAGAACGGAGCAAGCATACGCTGCGTAGGTTGCCATCGACTCACTTTCGGCAAACGCTATCGCAATAAAAACGGAAAAGAACGGCGAAGCGTGAGCAACATACGCTCTCAATGTAGTCAGAGGGTAGTCAATACATGAAAGTCTATTACAAATATCGGAGAAACGAGCCTCGCAACTCTTACGAGCCGCCAGCAGCCAGCAACTTCTGCAGGCGAAGCTTCCATCAAAGATGCCTGTGGCGCCACCTCTCCAATGCGACGCCAACTGCGTCAGACGAGCGGCGGAGTAAGCCCACTGCCCTCTTCTAGTACACTGTATCCACGTGCGCATTTCGCGCTGTGGATAATTTTGGTCGGTGTTGGCCGCTTCTGCTGTAAACTCGCCGTGAGTCGCTAACGACGGGTCGCTCTTTGTACGGCGACCGATGCCGATCGCGCGTCGTGCAGCTTTATAGGCATTTAGCCACATAGTATGCGAAGTGCTTGCCCGTAGCGACTTCGCTATGTCCGCCTTTTGCAGACTTATGTAGTACGCCACGATGTGCCACCTTGCCACAACACGTAAGTAATGTTCACTCTTTATTTGGAGCTTTGCCCTGTACGAGCGAGAGCACTTGACAACAGCCATGCTATCATTCTATTGCGACTGCGGAGCCTGGTGTTGAGGCACATTGACGATAGCTGGGGAGAAATTAGCTGCAAGTGTAGCGATCGTGTGTGTGCTTCTCGTTCTGCTGTGCTAGGTGTTTAAGCACGACAGGTCGACATGGTTAGCGTGTATATCTATAGCTACTGATTCAACATTCGGTTCTGTCTAAGCGAGACTTCCCACTGGTGCCGGCTGATCAACCAGAGGGAATAATTTCTTTTCGCGCAAATTGGGCTCGAGCAAAAACACCGCGAGTCGTTGTGGAGCAGGATAAGGACGTGGTTATGAATGACATTACCGGCAGGAATGAGCGAAGGTTAGCTCAAGCGACCAGTGAGCCCGCAGTCCGGAGGCCCGTGGTTTCCTGAGCATGCCTGGCATTGCACTCCTATTCACTCTCAAAGCTGCTTATATAACGAACTTTTAGTTGGCCAGACAGTGGTCCTGGGTTTACTATCTACAAGAGCAACACGACAAACTGCTTGCTTTTTTGTGAGCAAAAGTTCTTTGTGTCACCTAAAAACAGCGTTACAACAAGCAAAGATAGGACGGCCACTTTGTGACACAGCACGGTTACCATGCAGAATGCAGTGCCTTGCCGATAGTTGTTCAAAGGTGCATGCCTAGAGGTGGTGTTACTGGCACTTTGCTCAGAGCAAGCTGCGAGGAACGTGGTGAAACTGCACACATGTAACTGCCCCTCATCAGAAAATGTTTTTTTAAAAATTGTGCAGCCATCTTTAATTTCCTTGGAAATTGCCAGGGCCGAGGCTAGGGCTAGTTGTTTCATGTTTACACAGTGCTAAATTTTTCAAAAGACACAAATGAAGTTGTCCTAAGTTGTTCCATGTGTGGATTCGACTGCTCCTATTTGGGTGGGTTCAAATCTGCACAGGCATGGAGTTTATCGTTGTAAGCAATGGCTGTTAATGACAAAGGCAGGGGCAGCAGAAATTGTTACCATGTTCAGCCCTTGTAACATGCCCATATCAGCTTGCGCAGTAAATAATCAGCCGGCAAAACGTAGGGTTAATGGATCAATGCTCAGCAAAATGGAGCACTTCATGGTTGAGAGAACACTGCTGCTACATTCTGTTGTGTTGCAGCTGGAACATGTCAGCCATGCTTGGATAAGCATGTTGAAGCCTCTTTTAAGGCTCAGAACGCCTCCAATCAAGTAGAATATCATGAATCATTGTATGCTGTAAATAATGACCTTTAATTTCCTGTTTCAGAAAAGCCAGCCAGAATAAGGCTTGTGAGTATCATTGCAATGCAAGGTATTTGCCCAACACTTTGAAAGAACATTGCAGGTGTGTCCTGTACAGTGGCATGGTGAACCTTCATCCAGAGTCCTCGTGTGGAGATCTCCATAACAATATTCAACTCTCTCTGCCACCTGGAAAAAGGTTCCTGCAAATTATGCCATCTCTGAAAAGAAAAAAAGTACATATTCAGTGAGTCATCCTCCTGTCAAGTTGAAAATAAATGCTGTAATGACATACACAAACTCCCTAGCACTGGCACCGAGAGAATAAAACTTGTGCAACTACAAACTACCATGCATTATTAGCTTAAAAGAAATACACATATACTTGTGTGCAAAGGAGAAATATTTTGTCACAAGAAATACCAGACCACTACCTATGCTGTGCCCTAGCACACTGACATTAAACATAAGATGAAACGTCACTTCCGGCTTTGCCACAGTGCCAGTGTCGGAAAGCACAACTTGAAAGTTGTGACATCTCATGGTGTGGCCAAATTTTGGCTTTTGTGCACAGAAGTAGCAAATATGTGTTCACTGAGCAGAACACCGTCTCTACGCTTTCCGTGTTTATTATATCCATATTTGCTTCTTCCGTGGGCTTCCTTGCAATGTAGGGTGGCGAAGCTTCACAGGGCAGTAAGGCTTCCATATGGAGTCGAGCAATTTGTGAAAAAGATTAGCAATTGCAAGTAGGAGCCTTTCAGGGCTAGGTTTTATAAAATGTAATTGTGCAGATGACCGGAAATCTGGATGCATGAAATAACAGCAAAGCCATTCCTTGAAAAAACTGAAGTGGTACAAGAATACTGCGACACGTATATGCACTAAGTCGTGATGATGCGGCAGCACACATCTTTTAGTTTACACGGCACATTTCAGTTTGTACGCTGGGGTTTCTTACGTGCCCCATTGGAGGGAGGAAGAAGGGTGGGGTACCTACTGCAAGAACTTTTCAAATTGGATCATTATTATCGGAGGTAATGTTTGAAGCGGCACTACACCAGCATATTGGGTGGCGAATCACTGCCAGTACGACACATGGCGATGCTGTGTGGCGGAGGAAGGGAAAAGAAAAAGACGAAGTGTGCTTGCTATTGTGGCCGCAGTTGGTCATCCTCTCCAAGGAGCCAGGTGCCTCCCGACTGATTTAATGATGCAGTTCTAGGCAGATATGAACATGAGCGTGCAATGTACTTGTCAGCTCCAAATGGCCAGGCCTGGTGAGGGGCTCATTGAGAAAATGGTAAAGATGTTGCATTTTGGTGCTGTCTGGTATTCTCTACTGATTTATTAGGTTATCACACTGGAGGCACTGGTATTACTTCATGCCACACACATTGTACAAAATCATCTTATCAATTATCCAGTATTTGCAAGGTCTCGTGCATGAGTTTAATCCTCTGTTGCATTTAACCGCATTAGTGTGCTTCCACCATGGCCATGTCAACACCTTCGTCTTTTCGTATGGCTACAATATCCGTATTGCTTTAATATGACCAAGGCCCTGCACTTGTGCACGGGAATATTGTTGTGGCAATATTGAAAGGCATTGCTCATTTCTACCCGGAAGGTCCCCCCCACTTCTGCAGTATCTTTTCCAACACACTGCAGTACTAGTCACAGATGATAATGACGAAAAGCAGAGGACGGCTCACGTGACAGTGTTTCTTGCTCGCTCCTGACACGAGCAGAGGGAGACAACGTGACTATGGGGCCATTCGCTGCTCAGATGCTGGTAATACTAGTACAAACTTTTGAAGACAGTCATTAAATAAGACTGAATGGCTGGCAAAGACAAATTAAACTCTTATTGACATCCTTGGACAGCAATGGCACATATGCTTTAAAATTTTCAAGGTACAATGAACACATGCAGATCGTACTAATTATGTTATACCCCTGTACACTACAACACTACAGTGTCGTTTTGAGCAAGTGCATTTTAACACATGCTGTGTCACTTTGGAAGGGCACTGCCACATGTGAAAAAAGTCTTGGGTTTCATGGTAATGCTGATGGATGATGAATCAGTAGGTGCAGCAGTACATGTTTAGGCAGTGTTCGCTAATGCAGTGCTGTGCTGTAGCCAGAAGTGCTATGAAATATAAATGAAGGAAATTAACAGCAGCCATCACCATGAACTTTGGTACAAATGTCACTCAAACCCTGCCACCTTTCTCTCTTGCAGCAATGGCTTATTTTGAAGGTGCCTCTTCCTTCACCACTGCCAATGATAACGGGAGCATATATTTTCCAAAGTGCTGGTAATAAAGACGATTAACAGCCCCTGGTGTACATTGCCACTTTCTTGAAACTGTACAACTGCTGCCCGTTGGGTCTGCCCTTCCATTTTGTCTCTCTAGATGGGAAATCCTGAAATAAAGAGAAGCACGGAGCTACATTTACCATTAACAGAATTTGCAGCCTGATCTACAATGCCCCCAAAACAAGGATGCAGTGGTATGCAGTGGTGTGCTGAAAATGCAATCTTCTGCAACAAGGATTCCAATTTTTCAGGCCACTCTTGCATGTAGAAGCATGAATCGTTGGGCTAGTCGATGCAACATTTGTGGGACAAAGAGCAAAAATTGCATGATGAAAACTACATTTACAAAAGGGGCACATACATGAAAGACTCAACGTGCAACTGAATTCAATATGTATGTAGCTCTCGTCAAGTTCTTTGTTCTTCGTCCCACAAATGTAAATTTTGCATGCTTTACTTATCTGCTGTAGGTGTCACAAATGAAAATTCTGGCTATTACATGCGACAGAGCACGTAACAGCGCAAAGCTCCGAATAACGGGGATTATTACTTACGTGTCATACGAAGTCGTCGATCTGTCAAAGGTGGCCACGGCAAAGTAGGCAAGCGTAACCAAAGCTCGCTACCTAGGCTGTCAGAGCGCCAATGAAGCTGCACGACGCGCGGTCAGCACGGCCGCTGTAGACATGTGATCGGTACGGGACCTACTTGTAACTCGGCTAGAGTTACGTGGAAAGGCAGCACATCACAATCTTCGCCCTCGACGTTCACAGATAAGGCGAACTCGCTACGGGGCACCGGACTGCGTTGACGAAAGGCACAAGCACTGGAGCCGTGTTCCGAGCTGTGCACACTCCACGGCACGGCGGCGCGGCCGCGTGTCTTCTCGGTCGCGGTACTTGGTCAGAGAACACCTGACTCCGTGGTTCGGTCGGAGGCGGCATGCAAAAAAACCCGCCAACAAGTGACGGCGCCACTGTCGAAAATCCCTATACATTCTGTCCCTAGGTACCTAGAAGCTGATAACAAAAGGTGGGATGTACGACAAATAGATGCTTGCCCTTTCGTCGGCCTCTCGCCGTCCTTCCTCCATCGGGGCCCATGCCGCGAACGCTGCTGCATGCGGCAGGCGCCACTAAAGGTTACCGGGTGCCAAACAAACAACCTCAAGTGGTCCGGCAACCTTGTGGGCGTAATCCTACCCAAGATGCACCGCGCACTAGGCCCTCGGGGCGGCGACAGAGGAGGTTGGCTTGCCGAAGCTAGCGAAGTCACGTGACGCCCCCTCCGCGGCCCAGCTAGAGTGTACTAGAATGTACACTCTAGCCCAGCTTTGCCTCTAGAGTCAGTATATTAACTCTATGCTCTCCGGCGAGGAATACTTACCGTTTTTGAGGACTATCGCCGTCGCCCGGCGAGTTCAGAACGGCGAACGGCAAGCTGCTTTGCCCAGTAACGTTGGCTTTGCCGGTAGTGTGGGCGCCCCTTTACAGTGGCTAGAAGAGGGTAGTAGAGTGGAACTACTAACCTAGCCCCATATTTTAGTTTGCAATTTTCCCCCTAGGAGCTCTCAATAACGCCAAAGGACAGCGCGGTTTAATAAGCTACATAAATATGCAAGCTAGGTGGCAGAAAACCGACAAAATGGTTAGAAATAGAGGAACAGTTGAACAGAGAACAGATAGCTGTGTACGCCGTTACAGAAACGCACCTTCGGGACTCGGAAGAGCCACCAATTATTGCAAATTATGTGTGGGAAGGGTGCAACAGGACAAAATCAGAAAGAAAAGGTGGGGGAATCGGTATGCTAATTCATCGGGAAGCAAACTGGTGTAGGATTACTTCGACATGTGAAGAACACCTCTGGGTATCTGGAACGGTAAGCGGGAAGAAAACTATGTTGGGTGTAGTTTACATGTGGACTGCAAATAACTGCAAAGAGAAAAATCAGGAGTTAGTGAATTGCATAAGCAAGGATATTCAGAAATTTGGTAACGGGGCCGAAATAATCCTCTTAGGATATATGAATGCTCATGTGCATGACCTCGACGGATATACAGATTATAACGGGAAGTTGATGCTAGAGCTCTGCGAACAACATATAGTCTCGATATAGTTAACATGAGTCCTAAGTGCGATGGGCAGGTAACATGGGAGGTCGGAAGCAGGCAGTCGACAATCGATTACTGCCTCATGACAGAAGGAATTCACGAAAGTTGAGACAAATGAGCATAGATGAGGAAGGGAGTAGCAGCTTGGGGAGTGACCTTAAACGCATAACTTTGCGAATGGGATATGTAGATCATAAAGAGAGCATCGAATTAAAGTCGGGCAGCTCCTTTCTAAGTGAAAAACAAATTAGGAGCGTAGTCGCAACAATCGAGGACATAGTGAGCAGAACAAAAGGCAAATAGTGTGGGATTATAATGAGCTTATTAATCTAATAAGGACTGAATTACGAAAGAGAAACAAAAGAGTTGCTGGAGGGGAAAGCGAAAGCCAAAACGATGGTGGAACAGGGAAATTCAGGACGCAATTGAGAATCGACGGGAAGCATCTCGAATACATAGGTAGGCAAAAAAGGAGCAGAGGCCACAAGACGAGGTCAAGCAAAAATGGGAAACATATCTCGAGAAAAAAGCCCTGGTACAGAGTTTAGTTGAAGCCAAGATTAAAGGCCAAAGTGAACGTTGGATTATCGCACATTCGCGAAAAGAAGGACGCATCTAGGCTTTTCTGGAACCACCTGCAATCGCTGGGGAAGAAAACTGTAACTATGCAATGGCATATTGTGGATGAAGAAGGAAATAAATTGGAGGGGTACGACGCATTGACTTATATTCGAAACGCAACAGCCGATTCCTTTAAGAAGCAGGACGAGGCTCCCTTTACGACGTGTAACAGTAGCAAGGAAGACCGAGTGGAAGAACTAGTTCTGGAAAATTTCAATTGGAAGAAGGCGGAGGAAATGATTCCCAAACGAACAGCCACAGGATTAGATGGGGTTAGCATTACTGTAATAAATGAGCTCGGAAGAAACAGCAAAGAAGCCCTATTAAAAGCAATTGAAAAAAGGTTAAAGGACAGGCGAATACCGGACAGTTGGCGTCAAAGTAGGATGAAGTTCATTTATAAGGGCAAGGGAGAGAAAAATAACATTCGCTCCTATAGACCACTGACCATTACATCAGTACTCTACAGGTTGGCGATGCAGGCAATTAAATTGAAAATGCAGATATGGACAGAGCTTAATGGCACTTTTGGCGAACTCCAAAATGGATTTCGAGTCGACAGGAGATTAGATGATAACCTTTTTGCGCTTACGCAGTGTATAGAAATAGCCGGAAAAGAGAACAGACCTCTACATTTGGCATTTTTGGATATTAAGGGTGCGTATGACAATGTGAATCAGAATATTTTATGGGACATAATGAAAGAGGCTGGTATAGGGGATGACTGTATAGAGCTCTTAAAGTAAATATACAGTGGAAATACAGTAAGTGTGGAATGGGAAGGTGTGGCGAGTAATGGTAGAATGGAGGCCGTCGATATAGGTAAAGGGTTGAGGCAGGGATGCCCGTTGTCCCCACTATTATTCATGCTTTACATGAGGAGAATGGAGAAAGCACTCGAGATGAGCAATATTGGTTTTAAGCTGTCGTACAGACAGGCAGGTATAGTGATAGAACAAAAGCTCCCCGGGTTGTTTTATGCAGACAATATTGTGCTATTCGCAGACAGTCGAACAGATTTGCAGGGTCTGGTTAGTATATGTGGTCGGGAAAGTGAAGATTTAGGGCTAAAATTCAGTGTGACAAAATGCGGCTGGATGATATTCAATGACAGCAACGATCAGACCATATCAATACAGGGCGAGGAGATACCCAGAGTAGAGTGTACTAGAATATTTTGAGTGGCGCGACCGCCGGCCGGAGAGGGGCCCTCTCCGCATGGAACGCAGCGGCGGCGCTGCAGTCGTCAGACCTTGGTTGCTCCGGCCGGCCACCACGGCCGGCCCGCCTCGCGGGCGTCTGCTTGCCGGCGCGCTCACAAAAATGTTCGCAAGAGTGGCGCGAGTTTATATGAAAGGAACGTAAAAACGAACCGTTTCATCACACCTGAACTGCATTACCACCCTGATGGCAATTAATTTGCGCCGGGAGAGCGTCTGGCAGGTGTAGATAGCTTTATTTTGGTTTTATAATGAAGCGCGAATGGATCACTTGAGCAGCGATGCGCCACATGCAGCTTCATCAACTTTTAACTAGGCGATCGATGTCTTTTCATATTGCTTGCCTGCTTACTTCCAAGGTTTCTGCTCAAAACGCAATGTTATTACCTATGAACACGGCGAGCGTGCGAGCATTGCAATCATCAAATATAGTTTTAGATCAGCCCGCAGTTCTACTGCACGCTATATATCGATGCTCATTTTTGGTATGGGCATTTTTACTCAAACACAAAGAAGGTTCTACCTATCGCCTACTTCTGAAAAGTGAGATATTGTTTTGCTGCGTGTCC
This sequence comes from Hyalomma asiaticum, assembly GCA_013339685.2. Lineage (NCBI taxonomy): Eukaryota > Metazoa > Arthropoda > Arachnida > Ixodida > Ixodidae > Hyalomma > Hyalomma asiaticum. The sequence goes on along the minus strand of JABSTT010004040.1, from coordinate 6,532 downwards.
ACATCACCCTTTCGGTGTGACGTACCTTATATAAACATGCTGTACCAAGCATAATTTTTCACACTGTTACTTTCGTTTTCTATAAATAGGTAAACTGAAGAAACCATACACTCACTCCTATAGCTCAGAAATCTTAGAATGTTGAGTAATTAAAAGGGTGTAATGTGAAATGTTACGTTTAGGTACTAACGTTCAAGTGTGGTGAAGAAACTTTAAGGATCAATTAAGGTATTTTATGAAAAATTAGGTCCGTGCTGTGCGAAGTCGTGAGAGATAAACTATTCCATTCAGAGATGATGCGAGGGAAAAATAGATATTCCGAAGAACTTGTTTTGGTACTAAAAGGGATTAAAGATTTAGTATGGTGACGTCTCCTCAGCTGCGACCGCAGTGGTAAAGCATACAGCTCAGGGAAAGACATTTTAATTAGTCTGCATTTTCTGGCACAGTCAAAATCTTCATACATTGTGCTCTTTAATAAGGTCTGAAAGGTCAGTTCCGCTACTACTTAGAATACATGTAGCGAACGGCGTAGCGCTTTAAATCTTCTCCAGTCTTTGTACTACGATTTATGCAGGAGTCCCAAACTGCGCACGCATGTCCAGGTCCTGGTCTGAAAAACGATATGTATACTGACAAATTAGGTTTTGCAAATGTTTCTTTTATTTATTATCTAATGGAACCAAAATTACGGACTGGTGACGCTCTGGTGAGAATAGTGTGCCTTTCCAAATGAGTGAGTGAGTTATGCGACGCCTAAGTACTTGCATTCAGATATACCAGGGAGCGATTCCGATTGAAAACCGTAAGTAAAGAAGAGCTTGTATCGTGTTCTTTTTTTTTGTTCTTATAAACACTGGTTTACCTCCATTCAGCTACATGCCGTAATGAGAGCACCAGGGAGAAATGTGTCCATTCCTCATAGTTGTTGATTTCGTTAAGATGGACGCAATAGTCTGCTAATAATTCGATCTCAAATGGTGCCCTAATTAGTTATAACTTCCATCAATATGTCATTAATATGTATTAAAAATAACAGCGGATTCCGAACGCTAGTCCAAAGTACTCAGAAGTAACGAGTAGCTCACGAGAACAATCACTGTAATGCTGTCAATGCGAACGCATCTAGATACGTAAAAGGTCATCTATTAAGAAGAAAGTAGGTAGACGGGTTGAGACCCTATGAATTAGTATTATACATGTGGAACCAGTTCAGTAGCGCACCCAGGATCTCTGCCAGGGGGGGGGGGGGGGGTTAATCTTTCACGAAGGGCCGGGCATGCGCTTACACAGTTGTTGCGTGTGTAAAAAAAGTAAATAAAATGCCAAAAAATAATAACATCAATGATGATGATTATTTTATTATTTTTTTCGGCGTTTTGCCGAGACATTAGCGCCACATTCTTCTAGGACACAGGAGCAGTTACGGAGTGGGAGGGGGTTAGGTCGGCCTCAGGGGGGGGGGGGGGGTTTACAACCCCCATAACCCCCCTCCCTCCCTCCCCGTCGGTGCGCCACTGAACCAGTTAAACTGCTCTCTTAAAATATAAAAAAATGACGTCGACTTCGCCTGACATAACGTGAGCAATTACGTCAGCAAAACTATACAAAAACAAATTACTGAGGTATTTAAGTTGGGTCATTTTCAAGAAATGTTTACGAAAGATATGGCTGCCATATGAACATAACCATCGGTAACGAACTAGCTAAATAATTGTGAGACGTATTCAATAATTTTACAGGATGAGAATAAGCTTGATGTTGGTAATTCCGGGCAGTAACTTGTAACAGTTCAGTATTTCACTTTAGCCAAACGGGACCATGTACTCAGCATAAAACAGACCTAGAAGGTCTTGCCGTTTTCTACATTGGCCTGCTAGGACAGGTTGAAATTAATGTTGCTCATTTCGAGCTCTCTTCCCGTACTCGCCACATCTTTATGAATAAATAACATCGGGAATGACGGACATCCGTGCTTCCACTCTCACGACGTTTTTCTTGTTTTTTTTTTTCTTATTCTTCTTCTTATCTTGTACAGGCTGCGTTCTTGCGATGTTATCCCCATCCTAAAATGTGTGCCGTCGTCACCTATGCCAGATTTTTGCAATATATCCCACAAAGTAATTCACTGCCGGACGTTTTCCTGCACGCCAATAATGTATAAGGAAGTTCTGAATAAAAACTGCTTTATTTTCAATAAAATTAACGCCTCCATCGCGCCCCGCGAGAGGGGATCGTGCAACGAAGCTGCGAGCGCGATCAGATGCTTGCAAGGCGCACCGAACGGATCTTTATTTTATTTTATTATATAGATGTATCTGTGAAAACGCCGGTCAGCGTGACTGTGCTGCCGTACCTATGTTTATACAATATTTATTGCAATGTGCATGGCACAGCACGCACGCACACGCGAAAAAAGAAAAGAATTAGAATGAGCACCAGAGCTCGGGCCACGCTGGCCGTGCCCGCCGCGCGCCGGCTGCCCCAATGGTTAGGCACGCCAGCGCCACCGCTGCTTTCCATGCGAGAGGGGACACCGGTTTGCACGGCGCGCCCGCTCCGGTCGCGCCACTCAAAATATTCTAGTACACTCTACCCAGAGTACGAGAGTACAAATACCTCGGGATATGGATAAATGATGGGAATAGATACATGGAAGTACAAGAAAAAGCTATGATAGTTAAAGGAAAGAGGAACTCCGCAATAATGAAGCATAGAGCGCTGTGGGGTTACAACAGGTACGAGGTAATTCGAGGTTTGTGGAAAGGTGTAATGGTGCCAGCACTTACATTCGGAAACTCAGTGGTATGCGTGAGGTCAGAGGTACAATCAGGGCTGGACGTGAATCAGAGGACGGTCGGACGTCTCGCTCAGGGCGCCCATGGAGACCACAAATGAGGCTATTAAGGGAGATATGGGATGGTCTGACTGAGGGAAGGGACGCTCAGAGTAAAATTAGGTACGAACAGAGATTAAGGAATATGAAAGAAAGTAGATGGGCAGCGAAAGTATTCAGGTATTTGTATAGGAAGAACGTTGATTCACAATGGAGGAAGAGAACTAGGAAGCTTACCAGTAAGTATACATCCAGTAACGAAACGGATGGGACGAAAAAGAGCGTTAAGAGCATGGTCAGAGCGGCGGAGAACTCGGATTGGATAGCAAGAATGGAGAAGAAACCGGCATTGAACAACTACCGAAAAGGGAAAGACGAAATCAAGAGAGAAAAATTTTACGATAATTCAAAGGGAAGCGCTTTACTGTTTGAGGCAAGGTCCGGTTGCCTGAGAACCCGAAGTTACAGAGCGAAATTCAATAAAGAAGGGGATACATGTACGTGCTGTGGAAAAGCTAGGGAAACGACAGACCATATTTTGATTGAATGTACAGATGTCCACCCAGGTGTAGCTGTGGACACTACCCTACAGGAGGCCATGGGTTTCAGGAGTAACAGGGGAAAGCTGAACATGCCGGCGATAGATATAAGTAAAAGGCGCTTAGAGCATTGGTGGCGCAAAAGTATGGAGCAGACAAAAGCGCAAGGTAGTTCGGGTAAGATTGTTCCATCACAGCAGAACGATAATAGATAAAATAAATAGACGAGGAAAAAAATTAGTTGTGAAAATATGTGGGTTTCGGGAAAAGAAATGGTTGTAAGCGAAAAAGAAATAAAGCTAGAGCTTGGTGGCCCGGCCACCGCCCCGTTATAAAGGGGACGCTCCTAATATCCATCCATCCATCCATCGGCGTAGACGCAAAAAAACAAAACAATCTAAATAATGATGATGATAGTACATGCAGCGCCATCTCTAGATTTTATATCTTAGTTTAGGACGCCACCGCTACCCTTATTTTTCGTTGCACTGTCAAAGGTGCAGTTTCTCTTCTCTAATTTAGTTATAGGTAGGTGTTCCCAGGGCACGCACCGCGGATGACGACACCGGAGCGGCGCTGGGCAATCGTTTGCGGCGATTCCGAACACTTTCGCAAAAATATCATCTCCGATCGCTCCCCCCCGATCTCCGATAGCCCCCCCTCCTCTATAAAAATTTTTTTAGAGGAGGTCGTGGTTTAAACGTTGTAGTCAGTGACGCCAACCCTCAAAATTTATCCCTAGATATTTAGGTGTCATTCGGGGATTCAGTGCTTTTTTTTTTTTCGTGAAATCTAGGGATTTCCATGAGCCCTTAGTTATGTTGCGTGCGGTATCCTCATGACAGCGATTCTTTAGTAAATAACCCTAACAACAATAATTCTTGCTGATTTCTATTTGTCACTTAGAAGTGTGCATCGATGTCCAGAGGGACCGAGAAAGGGAGACGGCGGTAATAACGCGAGATAATCGCCTTCCTCCATGGCCTGCCGGCCACTTGGAAGAAAAACGAAACTTTCTCTTCGAGTGCTCAGCAGGGGCGCGCGCATAATCTTGAGCGCTGTGAGTTACAATTGCTCCATGAAATAAAAAGCCAGCTCGCTTAGTAGTGAATGCAAAAGCGCGTCTATCACACTCGCCGGGTTCATTCACTGCTAGTGCTGAAAACTTATAAGCTGGGAATGCTGGTACGTTCCAACCTGTGCATGAACTACGGCTGTCTCGCACCCTTCGCTGACACGTTGCCGTGCTGCTCCATGCCAAATGGCACTTTTCAAACCAGCAGACATCACACAAGTTCAACTGGTAGGAAGTTAGTGACAAAAATGCTCGACCACATATCGTTTACAGAGGGAAGCAACGTACGGAGGATTGCTGTCAACCAGTACAAGGTCGAGGGCCCCTACCCAGTCAAAAAAAGTCAACTGGTCCAACTGGATATACCATTTGTTAGTAAAAGGATCACAAATGGAGTGAACCGGAATCCAAATGGAGTGGCAAATTTCAATGGGACAGTCCAACTGGACTTGACAGTTCCAAATGGCCATGCCAGTTGGCACAGAATTTTCCATTTGGCCTCCCAATCGGAATACCTGTAGTCTAGTTGGTTGCAAACGGTCCAATTGGGAACCCATTGGGACAGCTGTTTTCCAATTGGAATATATTTGGATTGTCCAATTGGATGCCCGATTATGGTTGATTCAAGCTTTTCCATCATCAGAATGCTTGAAGATTGCTGAGTCTGGTTGTTTACACTTTATGAATTTGACATTAAGGAGTTGTTGGTAGGGCAGTTCTAATTGGGAGTCACTTTTTCATCATTTTGTATGTCTAGTCGGGAGTTAATTGGTTCAACCAGTTGGTTTCAATGGGTCTTCACTGACAACCCAAATGGTTTCAATTGGAAGAGACAGAAATGAGAAACACTTTGAAACAAGAAAATAGCCCATATATATATTTTTGCAGCTGTAACAACATTGATTAAATAAAAGATCTTTGTACCTTACTCAGGTCATAGGACCACAGCATTTATTTCATCTTTGCATTAACGGATCTGCCAAAAAATTACCTGTCTTTTGTGAAAATGTGGCACTACCATGCAGGTCAGAATACGCCTGATGGACGTGATCATATCCGAGTAACGTCAGTGGAGCATTTTTTTTTTTCCGTTCTGCACTTCTCAACTGGAAGCTTTCTCTAATGTTTTGCTCACGCAGTCAGACTGCATTGACTGCGTGGTTTCTATGGTGTGACAGATGAGATCTGTGTTAATGACCGAAATTCACAAAAAAAAAATTATTAACATCCCATTGGGTGACCAGTTGGATCAAACTGGTTTGCAAAAGCAATCCAGTTGGGCAACCCATCAGATCTACATGGCTTACCAATTGGCCACCAGTTATTTCGAACTGGCTACCATTTGAATACAGTTGGGCCGACTCTGCTGCCACCGGGTCGCAATAGAGGAATGCCTATTCCGACCGGGTCGTAATAGAGAAACACTATTTTCACCCAACTTGGCTTGGCTTGGTTGCGGATTGCGGCTTTTTCTAGAAATTTTAGAAAGGCGAGCCAGGCAACCTACGACGCTTTTGCTTGTGTTTTTTCGAATGAAGACGTCGTCGACTTCGTTTTGCGTGGTTTTGCATGTGTACACTGCCATGTACATACTGCCTCTGTGTGATCGCCTCTACAAGTGGTGGTTGCGTTGTGGCCGCTCACTGCGCTCGTCTGCAGCTTTGCCCATGTTGGTTGAGTAAGGAATCGCTGAACGGTGTTTGAAGCCGCTACTGGAGCTACTGAACGTCGCCTGGAGTTGCGCGCTCACTACGTTCTCATCAACGTGTTTCGGCGTTCTTTGTGACCCTGATCTTTGATTGATATTGGTGTGGTGTGTGCGGTGGTGGTTTTGTGAATCCGCTCGCGTTTTACTGTGCGCGTTTCAAGGAAAGTGTTTTCCGCTTTTGCACGAGGGTTCGACAACCCGCTTCTGGATGATATTGCACGTATTCGTTGAAGGGTCGTTGTCAGCGAGGCCACTGTCCGTGCTCGATGCAGGCGTCACACGATGTAATTGCGATCGCGATCGAGCCCGTGGGCCCGCGTTTCATGATCGTGAAGGGCCTATTCGAGCAAATTGCAGAATAGAGGCAATCGCGA
>JABSTT010004039.1:0-26957 GCA_013339685.2 Hyalomma asiaticum | reverse complement strand
CACAACACGACTGCATGACGATCATAAATGAAAGGTCATAACATGAAAATCATGACATGCATATCATGAGCGACATGATCTACATGCCACGGTCTTGGTGCTCTCTTCGCCGTTTCGTTAGTGAGATGTATAGGAAAATTGGTATGCAACAATATGACTGCATGACGAACAAAAATGACAGGTCATAACATGAAAAGCATAACATGCATTTCATGGGCGGCATGATTTACATGCCAGGCGTTTCGTTAATGGGACGTATACGAAAATTGCTATGGCACAATCGGACAGCATGACGAACGTAAATGACAGGTAATAACATTATAATCATGACACGCGTGTCATGACCGGCGTGATTTACATGTCATGGTCCTGGCGCTAGACTGCCGTTTCGTTAATGGGATGTATGGGCTCCGTCTAATGACCACAGGGCGCTACGTAGCGCTCGTCGGACGACTCAGTATCGCTGACATTGGCCGCTTGGGTCGCACGTATGAGACGCGCGCGCACGGTGGAAACCGAGGCGACAGCGACGCGCGCGTTTCTTCGCTGCTTTCCGGGCGTGCTGCGAACCACACGAACGCTCCCTGCGTCGCCCTTCGGAACAGTTTGTCGCAGTTTTGGAGCGCGCGTCTCAAAGGAAATAAAACGAAAGAAGGTGGGTCGGGCGGTCGCTGCTGCTATAGAGTTGGAGACGCGCATCGCGTTCGCGTATTTTCCTGTCACAGTCTGCCCAATTTTGCTTCTCTCCGCCAGGCAGTGCGTTCTGGCGCTGATGTCGCACATGGAAAACTCGACTGCACGGAGCCTACACGAAAATTGGTTTGCCACAACACGACTGCATGACGATCATAAATGAAAGGTCATAACATGAAAACCGTGGCATGCATGTCATTAGCGGCATGACCCACATGCCACTCGTTTCCTTAAAGGGATGTATACCAAAATTGCTATGACATAACACGACTGCATGACGAACGTAAATGACAAGTCATAACGTTGGAATCATGACATGCGTGTATGAGCGGCATGGTTTACATGCCACAGTCCTTGGTGCTCTTGTGGCCGTTTCGTTAACTTCATATGTACCAAACTCGGTATAGCGAGACAACAATGCAAATCCATTTTACGTTCCTTATGCGTGCTTCGCATTTCCTTGATTCCCACTGCACGTGGGATCTGCCAATTTTTTATTGCTGTTTTGTTTATTTGAGAGTGCCCATTTTGAGAGTGCCCATTCAATATATGTGTGCCTTACCCTACCGTGTACGGCATTCATCATTCACCGCACCGCACGTGAACGAACGTGACGGTCCTTTTTCACTCTCTACATTTCTAGTGTAGTAAAAAGGTGAATGACGACGACGACGACGAAGGTCGACGACCTAAGCGGCGCGTCGCGGGAAAAAGTGTGCACGTGGCGGAGCGGAAAAAGAAAAAGGGTAGCAGGAGAAGGCACGAGGAGCAGGACGGCCGCCACGAAGGCAGAAGGAGCCGGCGTTCGAGGAGCCGAGGTCTGAAGAGGGCTACCCGGGCTGCAGCGCTGGGCAGCCTCCTGACCGGTCCTGCGAACGTCGGTAGCCGGCGACTGCTGCCTGACCTCGCCGGGTGACCAGTGTGGCCGCCACCTACTGGTTTCGGGTCTCGGCCTTTACCTGCGCTAGGCCGACGCCACTCCGTGCTGCATTCGAGAGCCAGAGCCGCCACCAGCGTTCGAGCTCCACAACCTCGCCGGCCCGCCGCGTCCGTCAAGGCACCGCAGCGATGACTCATTCTACCGGCGTCCACGGAGACGTGAGCGCATACACATGCATGTGACTGTTTTTTTTGAGAACTGTGCACGCTAAAGACTTAATGTGTAGCCCGCGAGCCTAATTCTTTTTATTGCTGTTTTGTTTATTTGAGAGTGCCCATTTTGAGAGTGCCCATTCAATATATGTGCGCCTTACCCTACCGTGTACGGCATTCATCATTCACCGCACCGCACGTGAACGAACGTGACGGTCCTTTTTCACTCTCTACATTTCTGGCGTCCGCGTTACAGGACTAAGCTCTCGTAACACCTTTTGAGAGCCTCACTTTGTTCATGTGCGGTGGTTGATGATGGATGCCGAAAAGTTGATAGGTCTCGGTAAAGAGTTGGGACTCTCAGGCAAGGCTCTCCAGCAATGGGTAGACAAGGAGCGCGATATAGAAAACGAAAAGTATGCGCTAAGGCGGGAGGATGCGCGTGTAAAGGCAAGAGAGGAGCATGAGCACGAGATGGCTCGCATAAAGGCGGAAGCTGCTCAGCTCAGAGGGGCTTTGCAGCAGATAGAGCTTGTCGCGCAAAATGGGTGCTTATTGTCGAGTGACTCTAGTGTTGAGGATTACGCGAGCAATAACATGGACACTAACGTGTCGTATATTGAAGGCGACTGTGGTGAGGCCAGAACGAACGGGCGCTTGGACCCTGTCATGTCAGCAGGAGTTGACGAACCAAGTTTGGAAAATGGCCCAGATCTGTTAGGTCATGTTAGTTGCTCGCTTGAGAGTGCATCTGCAGTGGATGTGAAAGAGGCAAAGAGGGTCTCTAAGTCTGGCAAAGGCTACACATCTAGCGTCACTATCGACAAGAGTGTGAAATGGCATGAATGGCGTGTGGAGCGAGCAGATTGCCAGGGAATGGCTGTAAATGGTATGAATTTTGAGGTGGGAGTCTCGAGGGAATATGAAGATAAAGAAATACTGCTCAGAGCTTTCCGTAGCAGTGATGAAAGCCCACCACTGACAAACAATGCTCAAGGTCGTAATCTTAGAACTGAGGTCAATGCGAGAAATGGCTTTTATTACGATTTCTGGTCGAGATAAAATTTCCCACCGAATAGCATTATTTTCGGTTTGATACTTCGAAATACCGACTATTTTCGTGAATAGTTGGCAGATACTCAGCATCGATGAGGGAACTATGAAAGAATTAAACGTTGGAACTGCACGGGGTTATTTTTTCTCTTAAGTGAAGTACCATGATGCATGCAGCCCAACCTTCTATGGAACTACGGAGGATATACTGATCCTCAGGTGTAGACTTGCTTGATGAAAATAGCAGTGTCACAAAAGGGAAAGTATCGTGAATCTACTGTCATTTTCATATCAGTAGTCTTGTTCGGCGAGATCTTGCACAGAGGAGAGAATAAAGGTCTGAGAGGAAGCTTGTGTCAATGTTGAAGCCTCGTCATGAAAAATTTAAGAGAAAGAGTGGTGGTAAATAGTCGTTGGTCACTTGATAGGCAAGTGGTAGCTTAAGGTATAGCCAGGCGCCACCTATAGTTACTTAATATCTCATAGGCTTTCGCTGCTGCTGTATGCAAGCCTACCTCACTTTTCGCAGCTATATTTTTTGTCAGTTAGGACGGTTAAAAGATTATCTCCCTTTGTCGATGTGTATGAATACTTCTTTTGAGCAAAAGTGTGCACGTGGCGGAGCGGAAAAAGAAAAAGGGTAGCAGGAGAAGGCACGAGGAGCAGGACGGCCGCCACGAAGGCAGAAGGAGCCGGCGTTCGAGGAGCCGAGGTCTGAAGAGGGCTACCCGGGCTGCAGCGCTGGGCAGCCTCCTGACCGGTCCTGCGAACGTCGGTAGCCGGCGACTGCTGCCTGACCTCGCCGGGTGACCAGTGTGGCCGCCACCTACTGGTTTCGGGTCTCGGCCTTTACCTGCGCTGGGCCGACGCCACTCCGTGCTGCGTTCGAGAGCCAGAGCCGCCACCAGCGTTCGAGCTCCACAACCTCGCCGGCCCGCCGCGTCCGTCAAGGCACCGCAGCGATGACTCATTCTACCGGCGTCCACGGAGACGTGAGCGCATACACATGCATGTGACTGTTTTTTTTTGAGAACTGTGCACGCTAAAGACTTAATGTGTAGCCCGCGAGCCTAATTCTTTTTATTGCTGTTTTGTTTATTTGAGAGTGCCCATTCAATATATGTGTGCCTTACCCTACCGTGTACGGCATTCATCATTCACCGCACCGCACGTGAACGAACGTGACGGTCTTTTTTCACTCTCTACAAAGGGTATGTGGCAGATTTGGTGCTTTCTCTCATGTGATCAGGGAGATCAGGAAAGGTTAACAAGAATTGTGGGATCCTTAAATTTCGCCTCAATAGTTGAACTTGGTAGCGATGCTTGGCCCCATTCCATCGCGGCCTCTTCTGTTCTCCATTTTCTTCAGCCGCCTAGCCGCATAATTATCATGACACACCACTTGGAAAAAAGTGCGAGTTGCTTGCGTTAATGTGTGGCCTCCCTCGTCGTCTTCCACCACTTGACATAGATGCGCCTTCTCAACTCGCCGATGAAGAAGGCGCCATTAGAAACAGACTTGAGCTTGTTGGTAGTGGTTCATCCTGAGTTGGGTGAACCACTGTGCTAAACACAGACAAAGGAGAAGACGCCCCTGCCCTGTGCGTCTTCTTCTTTGTCCATGTTTCGCGTAGCACAGCACCCACCTCAAGATGAAGAAGGCAGGAGGGCATATGCGGGGTGCCCATGCGCGTGGTGCATCCTGCCACCGACTGAGGGGTCGCAGATTCAATTCCTCACTCACCAAAGGTTTTTTCTATTTCCTTATTTGCATCTACCTCGAAATTTTGCTCACGGACAACGCTGATTTTTCGCTCAAAACCAACCTCTCTTTCTCAGGTTTACAGCTACTGCTTGGTCTCGTTCTCTGGTAAAGAGTTTAGGTTTTCACTGTCTTTAAACTGTGCGCAAGTTACGAGGCACCCTGCGTTAAGGAGGACGTACTTGACATGGACGACACGAAAAGCGCAAGTTTAAAGACAATGAAGAACCAGTTAGCCTAGTACCTTACGTTGATTAGGTTCTCACTTTCTTCAGGAGCTTGCTGTAGCACAATGCTGTCAACCTGAAGGTTGTGGGATTGAATCCCGACTGCAGTGGTTGCATTTACGTGGAGGCGGTTGTGCAGTGTCAGAGCATTACAAAGAACCCCAAGTGGTCGGAATACCAGAGTCCTCCACTGCGCAGTCTCTTATAATCATATCATGGTTTTTGGACGTGACATGCCAGAAATTATCATTTTTATTAGAATTTAACCTTAGGTTAGCTTGGGCATCAAGCAACCGTGTGTCGTAGTGAAATAAGTTGGTCCCCATCACAGTATGACATATTTGTCCATTTCTTGCACAAGCAGCACACATTTAGGGGCTTATTCATTGTTGAATGATTGAGCGATTTGTGGGGTTTAACGTCCCAAAACCAGGTCTGATTATGAGAGACGCCGTAGTGGAGGACTCCAGAAATTTTGACCACCCGGGGTTCTTTAACGTGCACTGACATCGCACAGCACACGGGCTTCAACATTTCGCATTCATCGAAATGCAGCCGCCGCGGCCGGGATTCGATCCCGCGACCCTCGGATCAGCAGCCGAGTACCATAGCCACTAGACCACAGTGGCGGGGCATTGTTGAATGTGGACTGTTAGAGATATTCAATGTGTGACTATTTTGGGACATGTTTGTCACGGAATGAGAACTGTTACAGGTGCTTGACGCAGACATGGCTGTGTATAATATTCCTATTCATGCGCTAGTCGGTGGCCTTGTTCTCTCTGATATTATGCAGTAAAGCAGTAGATGTCTTTCAGGTACTCTCAGCTCAATAAAATTTGCACTCGTATGGTCCGCCGTTACCTTAACACATGCCAAACCAAAAAGCGCTTCTTAAGCGTTCACCTGTATGAATGTAGACAATAATTCTCAGTGGCTACGGCACTCATCTTTTTATTTTTCTTAATAAATTTCAGCCGATATTTGTTCAATTGTCTCTTTTCAGGTCACTCTGCTAGTTTTTCTTTTCGCTAACATTGCCTGTTGGTTCAGCTAAACACATTGCCAGGTGTGTTTCTAGAAGTGATTATGTTAGTTTCCCATTTTGTGTACTTGACAGGTGTGCCGCCTTGAGTGCCGTCTGGACGCGTACGAACATCTGCTGCGCACCGTCCGTGACAGTGTGCTTCAAATGGAAGCGAAGGATGTCCTGCTGCACGTGCAGAACGAGAACAATGCCCGCCTCCTGCATGAACTGGAGACGCTGGTCAATCAGGCCAGTGGTTTTTCTTCACTATTGCTAGTTAACTGGGCATGCTCCAGTAGTGATTAAAGTGCTACCAGGCTAAGTATATATTATGCTTCTGATCTCTGCGAAAGTCCACGCTTCTTATTTGGTATCATCACTGATGATTTATGTTGCGATTGCTCCTTAACCCTTTCACTGCCGGGTTTTTATTCTCACTGCTACTCAACCGCTGCTGGGTATTTTCTTATCTTGGTTCAGTGGAGGTCACTTAGCTGAGCTCCTTCATCGTTGTCACTTTCATCTGAGTCAGAATTCATGAGCAGTGCTTGAATTTCTTCGTCCGTCAAATCGCGGATGCACGTGGCACACCGACTCGCCGTGGCTGCTGTGCTCTGCGGAGACGAAGCGAAGCGGGTGTCAATACGTGCACTCCATCTGCTGTCTGAAGTTTAATTTAAAAGTTCTACATATTTAGAGGACCTCGTCTTAGATGGCGGGACATGAACACAATTTCTCTTCTGGCACGAGTTGACTCCGGAGTGACAGGGAGTGAGTTTAAGAAGCAACACGAGTATACTCGGGAGTGGCGGGGTGCGCATGGATAGTTTCATGAGTTAGCTCGGGAGTGGCAGTTAAAGGGTTAACAGTCTATGGTGCTCTAGTGGCTATGTCATTGTGCTGAGGGACTCGGGGTGGCTACACTGTGGTAAGGACGAAGTGCAAACGCACCAGTGTTAGATTTATTTGGTACTTTGAAGAACTCTGTAATGTATGAGTGGATGCAGTGTCCTCTACTGTTACGTGCCTAATATGCATGTCGTGGTTTTGCCATTTAGCATCCTAGGATTTAAAGGGGAACTGACACCAAAATTTTGCTGCTGAGATGGTCTGTGGGATCAATTTTCCTGGACGTGCACATACCATCTACCATACTTCAACAGCGAACACAGCTTGAAAGGTAATATAAACGAATATTGAAGCTTGTGTGTGCAGTAGAGTGCTAGCCGTAGCTTGGACCCCCAGCTTCTTCGAAGTCACCGTGGCAGCTGAGCTCTGAGCAGTGCAGCTACCATTGATTACGTCATCACCGCCTTCGCCCTTTTTTCACGCTTGCTTTGGCAAAGTCCTGGTGGTAGCAGACCTCAAGAAAATTGTTGTTGCCCGATGACTGTGATTGCAACAATAACAACAAGCAGGATGTGTGACAGGCAAAAAAAAAACTAGCATGAATGGCAGATCATGCGGAAGTTTGCCACAGTACCATGTGCTAACGCTGTCGAATTTGTTTACCCATACCTACCAAGTCTCCCGGATTACCTGGGGGACTTTTGGATTTTGACTGTTTCTCCTGGTTATATGGGTAACAGCAAAATCTCCTGGAAATTCAGCTGTGCCCCATTTCTCTTCGCGTTCAGTGCTTTGTGTGGCCACATAAGCAAAGTTGTGCAGGCAAGTGGCATGTCGTTTTGGAGCTCTGCCAAACCAAAAGTGAAAAAAGTTGGTAATTAGCAAGCCGTAAATAGTTATCTGTGCGGCACGCTAGAGCAATTGACATGCTCTGTTATGACTAACAAGTCCCCAGCCACATATTGCCGAAAAAAAATCACCAGATGAAAATCTTTGTGTTGGCGCCCCTTTAACGTTCAATAGCTCCTTGGTGGAGCCCTCTTGCTTCTAATGTTGTGCCTTTATTTTCGTTGTTGAGCCTGCGTAGAATAAGTGAAACAGGTCAGTATGCTTGACATTATTGCAGATAGCCCTTCTTAACGGAGACTTATCCAGCCAGGATGGAATTCGTGCCTGCGCTGTCGCTGTCCAGGCGCTTGAGGAGGCTTGCAGTGCACAGACACGTCCCGGCCGTCCAAGATGGCTGATGTCCAGGAGCAGACAAACCTCCTCGAGAAGCTGCGTGACAGATTCAGCACCACGCTGTTACATCACCTCAACAAACTGTTCCTGAGGCTGGCCTCTGAGACGAGCCAGCACGGCGAGGTAACACTCGTCAAGCACACGGGCTGCCACAACGAGCTGCGATCCTACCGTCAGCTGATGCTATGACTCTGGCGGGCGCCCGACCCGACGCAATTCACGCAATTGCAGAAGAACTACATCGACACAATGAGCAAGCTGTGCGAGCGGGAACTGCACGTCTTCTTTGGACAGGCCAAAGACCGGCTCACCTCGAAGCCCATGGCAGGCACGCTGGACCGGCAATTGTCGAGCATCCAGCAAGCCGAGGTGACGGAATCCGATGGAGAACCACCTTGACGCGGTTCTTGAACGTCTGCTCAGTATGCTGGAGCCTGTCTGCCTAGCCGAGCAGCAGTTCTGCGCAGCCTTCTTCGGGCTTGGCTCTGCTCGGCTTCCCTGACTCTGTGAGTAGCCAGCCCACGGCGGCGGGCGGCGGGTACGCAACACCCGTGCATGCCCCCTCGGACGAGGCTCTGGCTTCGGTTCACCGTAAAGAGTGCCAGATCAATGAAGAGCTGCGCCGCGTGATGTCGGCCCTCTTCCCGACGCTAGGAAGCCAAGCTCCAGAACTTTCTTGAGAGGTATGACAAGTTGGATGGGTGTACTCGATGCACCTGCTAGTGCGCCTCAACCAGCATGTCATGTCGTCGCAGGATACTGGTTTTTTTTCCTGAGCATGGCCTTCGGCACCGTGGTAGTGCAAGCCAAGCGTAACTTCGACAGATACATGGCTGACAAGGTAAGCGTGCAGTGGTTTTTGCTGATATGGAAAAAAACATGGGCACTGAATCAGCCGTGGCTGGCAGATTGCTTTTGGAGATGGACGGAAAATGAAGAGGAAGCTTTGCTCTTATTACTCCCTGGCAGTGTAGATCTGGCTTACAGTCCCCAGTTATCCCATTCCACTGCTTCACCCGATTAGGTTAATCTGCTTAGGTTGATCTGATTTATTCTTAATCTGACTTTATGATTAGGTTAATCTGATTTATGCATCAAGCATGTGCTCACGTTTTTTAAATTAGAATTTTATACGAGAATAAAGGAGACAGGGGTTTATGTTCTCATTTCTGGGTGCAAATTGTAACGGTATTGCTGTTGGTAATAAGTTTTGTGTGTTTTACAATACTTTCACAGGAAATGGTATGCTTCAAGAAAGGGAGTGTATTTAAGAAAATGAACATTTACATCAGCTACGGCAAGCAGTAAAGGTGTGTGCACTTGGGCATATGTGCAGTTGTTGGTGCCATATAAAGAATCATTAGACACTGCAGATGATGGCAGTGCAAAGGAGGCTACGACTTTAGCAGGTAGTGTGTAGCCTGTTGTAGAGATTGAATCGGAGTGTTGCTTTCACCTTATGTTGCTTTCACTTTACCACATCAATTGGTGGGTTGTAGTACCAGCTGTGGAGGTCTAGGTGCGGGCACTCGAGGAAGCAAAGCCGCCAAAGCGCTTCAAGTGTGGCCTGCTGCCTTTCCTCAACCACTTCGAAGAGTTAGCCAAGCAAGCCGAGGCCATCCTTCGCCAGGTGGAGCGTCGCGCTGACCTTGACAAGTGGTACACACGCCTGGTCCGTGCCATGCTTGATGCCATCGGGTGCGTAGCCCTCGAGCATAAGAGAACACCACCGGAGGTGAGGATGCTTACAACTGTAGCGGGCCTAGCTGCTCGGTTTTCGGGATACAGACTGGTGGCGTTGGGATAAGCACCTGAACAATAGCACACTTCACTAAAGAACAATAGAGGTGAGCTAGTTAGTATAACCTAACTTGCATTACAGTGAAAGTGGCACCTCTTTTTTCATGGCAATTCCTCTTTTACAACAAAGGAAGGAGAGAACCGGTGGTCATGCTGTTAGACATTAGTATGTGAAGCCAAAGAAATCGCTTCATTTCCTGCTACTATGAGACAAAGGGAAACTAAAAGGGATGAAAAGACACGTTTCCACCGTGAGGTAGGAACCCACAACCACCGCATTATCACATCGCGGTATCAGCTCAGAAGTTCTTTGGAATCCGATTCTTTAATCATAGCTGAAACCAGCCAACTTAAAATGCTGTGTTATGTGCACAGGTCGTTCGTCTTGAGAACGTCCACCAGCTGTGCACGCTGCTCTACCAGCTCAAGATCAGCTGCCTCGAGGCCGAGCGGCGCGAGGCGAAGCAACGCTACAGCGAGGCACTGCAGGCCTACGTGACGCACTACTTCGGCCGGCCCTTGGAGAAGCTGAACCTTTTCTTCGATGGTGTCCAGCGCAAAGTGGCGCAGGCCGTCAAGGAGGAGGAAGTGGGATACCAGCTGGCATTCAGCAAGCAGGAGCTGCGTAAAGTGATCAAAGAGTACCCGGGCAAGGAGGTTAAGCCGGGGCTTGAGGCCCTGTACGGCAAGGTCGAGAAGCACCTCTCGGACCAGAGCAGCAGCCTCCTGCAGGTGGTGTGGCACTCGATGCAGGACGAGTTCATCCGCCAGTACAAGTCGCTCGAGGCGCTGGTGCAGCGCTGTTACCCAGGGTCCATGATCACCCTTGAGTTCATGACAGTCGACATCCTTGCGTTCTTTTCGGACATGGCGCGTTCCCACTGACGGCTTTTCTGACTCGATCTGATGTTGTATCGTTTAAGTGGACTTGAACTAATTCTTCTGACCATCGGAGTGCCCACTGATGGTATGCCCGCCCCTATGGTCAGTGGACTTGAAGTTATTCCCTCTCAAGAGGCCTGCAGACTGACAACCGTTTCAGACCATTTCAACTTGACCCATTGCTGTGCGCTTTGGTGGACTTGCAGTGCACCTCCGAGGAGACGTCATTGTGCCTCTTCAGAGCGTTTGTTTGAAGGAGACTTCGGTTTGTGTACGCTCATCTTCTATTGTTATCACTTTGTACCAAAGGCATTGACCGAAAGCAGAGAATCGAATTGTGTGTATTATTTCCCTACCCTGATTGTGATATCCATCAATGTTGCAGTGGATTGTAGGAGGAGCTGTAATGTTCTACTGTGGTTAAAGAATCACTTTTGAAGCTCCAAACAAACAGCTGTCTTGTTTATGTCTCATTACAGGGTGAGTTGTGGCCATTTCAAGAATGGTTTGCTGTGTTACCTATGCTGTTTTCTTATTGGGATGAGGTCGCATTAAGGCTTTAACAGGCAGGCTGTGCAACGCCACGCATTGCTCACACAATGTACTTTGCGGCTAAGAACTAGAACGGTGTTTTCTCTCTTATCACTTCACGGGATATGAGCACTTTGTGCGGCTTTCAAGACCGCACAGCACATATTGGTGCCTAAAAGTGGATGTATGCTAGCAATTCATGATGGATACTGTATTACTGGAAGGTGTCATTGTTTCTGGGGCAGAGCCACACAAAAACCTCATTAGAGTGATTGTATCTTTGTATTTCTAGATTAACTGAGAGTACTGCTACAGGAAAACTATTTTGTGTAGCTTTGTTAATGCGTAACACTGACCACGGCACAAATTGTAATGGTAGTGCTTGTGGTAGATGTTTCCTGCAGCCTTCATAGCAGTACTCCAGGTTCCTTAAAGTTCAGAAGCATCTCAAGGATAAAATGGTCATTTAATGCTGGCTAGTGTAACAGCTGTAGCAAAATATGGCAGCACATCATACATCAGTTGCTTGGGGGCACTTTTTTTCTACAATGCTCACATTGGTTTGATGATCGGCAATACTACATTTCTGCCTACTTCCAACGCCCTCACCTGCCAATTTCTAGAAACTAAACACCTGGAAGGAACAATGATGAGGTGAGTCTAGCAGGTTGCATCTGTCATAAACAGACTAGCTTAAGGCTCTTGGTTTGTTATCCTCTTCTGATTCATTCATTATCAGGGCTGGCTGTATTAGAGGTAGGAGAAAGAGTAACAGATCATGAATAAATAGCACAGAAATTGCTGTTCTCCGAGAGACCCAAGCGACCTTTATTATTGATTTGCCTGCATTGGTGAAATGGAACTTCGCTTCCTCTAGTGGCCTTCGCATGCCAAATGTTCGGGTGCTCAAGTCTCACCTTTTGTACTACCTTCGCTTGTTTGCTGCAACTTGTGATCTACTCGCACGCGTTCAACTCCAAGTGAAGCGCTTATTTAGTGCGGAGTGTGTGCCATCTACAGTTCAACTTGAGTGGCTGTGGTTTATGGCAAAAGCTATATCATCAAATCCTGCAGTCTGGCTTTTATCTTTCTACTGGAAATTGTCATAACATATGAGTCTATTTCAGGGCCTAAGATAGGGTTGTTTTATACTGGTTTTTCAAAGAAAACTTAATCATGCGTTTAGACTTAGTGTGAGCGAACGTTACACCTAACGCAACTTACTCCTGCTATGGTACCAGAGGTTTCTAGTGTGTGTGTGTGTGTGTGTGTGTGTGTGTGTGTGTGTATGTGTGTGTGTGTGTGTGTTGTGTGTGTTGCATATTGCCTGCTATTGTAGAAGCTCGATCTTATAGTGCTGCCTAACACTTTTAAAAGCATGCTTTTGTGCTTGCTGAATGGTCATATTACATAACACATTCTGCAGAAGTGTTGTGGCCATTCCAAAACTGCACGCTTTTTTGAACAACTTGTACTGGTCACACGCTATGGGCAGTCGGTCAGCACTTTATGCTGGCGCATGAATGGGAAGTGTTATATTATGTTTTTATTGTACAAATCCACGGGAATAAAAGTAGAAAGATGAGATCACTCTGTTCAACAAAAGTGAAGACAGTGCTTTCTAGTTTTGTCCCATTAAAAATTCGAATGTAACTGTGTTTATTGTTTAACGAAAGGGAAGGGTCAAGGCCTCATTTTTATTTGTTAGAAAAAACTCATTAAGTTGGTCATTAAGTGGTGTTTCTCGTTTGTGTACCAAGACCAGTAATATTTTGTGAAGGTTGCTCAATATTTGGATGAGAATGATTCATCAAGCATACAACTAAGTGAGCAAACAAGGCAAATATCAAATATTTGGAAACAGCACCTGCTAAGAGATCAGAATTAGATTCAGACAGAACATTATGCATTATTTGGTCGTATATCAAAATTTTCTTAATGGAACAGGAATAAAACTTGTCACAATTTTCTAAACAAAGTTGGAATTGCATGCAGGCTATTGTCCTGTCATATAGCTTAATGGGTGCTTTTCGTTTGAATAGGGGCACTTGATGTGAGTTTAAAATTTCAAAACATGTATATACAGTTGATTGACATTACGATACCTAGTGATCCTGTCAAATCGTTAAACACTTTGATGACTTTGGTGTGGATTACCAACCTAAATGCGTAAATCAGAGCTGATATCTTAACGCTTCCTCCTAAATGCAAAGCTGGTTGGCCATAGTTCTGGGCTCTTGATTTTAAGGTCACTAACGCCTGAACACCGTGTGCATGCATGCTTATGTGTATGTGTGTGCATGGCTTGTGTTTTATTTTGCTAAATGTGCTGGTAAGACCAGTATGTGAGGTCCATCTGTTGAGTACTAATGCTCAATAAGAATTGTTTGTGAGCCTGTATTCCATATACAAACCTCTCTAGTTGCACAGTAAGCATATTAAAGACGTCAGGCAGGCATACACTGTCAATGGAAACTGCTTAGCTCCTGTGTATAAAAATGTGTGCAGGGCTTTGCAAAGTTCTAATAAAGATTTTGTGACATGCCTGTTGCAAACCTGTTTGACATTCAGTGCTGAGTGACCAGTCCCGCGTAACATTAGTATATTGATGTGTTGCTTCCTGTAGTGACCGCTGCTTACCAGTGCATGCTGCGTGTAGTGTGATTTTTAGAAGGTTGCTCTTTCCATGCAATCCTGAAAGAACACCTGTGGTTAACGAAGAAAATTATTTACCATAGCAGCACTCACTCTCTCCTTTTTCAAGCGATTGCAGTGTCAATTTGCAGTCACCACGTAGCACATATCTTGCCGCACTGACAGTTCCCGCCACGGCACTTGTACTTATCGCAATCTTTCTCGCGCCTAATTCGTATACGAATTAGGCGCGAGAAAGATTAACTAGCCTGAACATTCGGCATGCATGGGTGGGGAACTATTTCTCGTGGCAGACGTAGCCTTGGTAGATGAAGCTTTATCCGACGTTGACGCCCTTACAAAAATGCCATATATGGTGATATCAGGAATAGGGCATATGTGGCGATATATGGCACGTTCCCGTATGTGTCCGTATTTGCCTAAATCGCGATAGAAACATATGGGGCAATAAAAGACATACACGTTCAATGCCATGTTAGACTCTGGTAAGTATTGAGCAAATACGGCCACGTACGGACACGTGCCATACATCGCCATATATGCATATATGGCCATATACGTATGCCTGACTATATATGGCTATATATGGTCCGCACGTGGCCGTATTTGCCAAATACGCACCAGAGTCTAACACGACGTGCCTCGTGTGTCTTCAATTGCCACATATGTTTCTATCGCGATTTGGGCAAACACCGACACACACGGGCGCGTGCCATATATAGCCACATATGCCCAATTCCTGATATCACCATATATGGCATTTTTGTAAGGGCAGGCATGCGTCGGTGAGCTAGCTTGGCCCGTGCGTCACTCCTCGCAAATCCCAGTAAGTATATACGTCGATTTACACATCGATCAGGATGACTTACCCGAACTGCCCTATTTGGAGGTAAGTATAGTAAGGCAAGTGTTGGCAGATGAAGCATTGTTTCAACTGCGACAAAGGTTTCATAAATGAGCTCGAATGATACGTGCATCACTCCTCGATCGATTCCCATTAAGTACGACGATTTACACGGCTGTGGAAACTACTTCACCAACCTGCCCTATTTGGAGATGACAACTTGGGCCGCTAAACAGACGGGGACGAGAAAAAGACACACATAGCACGCGCTCAACTTTCAGTTGTGGTTTATTCAAGCCAAACGAAAAATTTATTGGAGGTAAGTGTATATAGTGTTGCCAGACGAAGCATTATTTCGACCACGACAAAAACTGGAATAAATGCGTTCGATCGATCAGTGCATCATTCCAGCATCAATTCCCTGTAAGTACGTCGATTTACACGGCGATGGAGACTATTTACCCGGAATGCCCTATTTGCAAGATACTAACAGCCACGTTATTCGTCAGGGACGCGGGCAATATGTAGAAGAGTGATATTCAGCGCGAGAAAAGGCGTTGATTAGGATTGTGTACGAAAAAAAATTTGCCAGAAATAACAAGACTTGCCTGTGATGGAGATTTCGGGCAAAATTTTAGGGCACCATATTATTAGTCAGGGACACGCGCAATACATAGAAGAATGATATTCAGCGTGAGAAAAGGGGTTTAATACGATTTGTGGTCGAGACAAAATTTGTCAAGAATAACAAGACTATAGACATACCTCCATTGGCGATTTCGGGCCAAATTCTTAGGCACCATATTACTAGTCAGGGACACGCGCAATAAGTAGCAGAATGATATTCAGCGCGAGAAAAGGCGTTTATTACGAATTATATTCGAGAAGAGATTTGCTGAAAATCACACTTACCATCCGATGGCGGTTTCGGCCAAAATTTTTAGGCACCATATTATCTGTCAAGGACACACACAATACGTAGAAGAGCGAAATACAGCGCGAGAAAAGGCGTTAATTACGATTTCTGGTCGACACGAAATTTCCCCAAGATCACAAGACTATAGACTTAGGTCCGTTGGTGATTCAGGACAACAATTTAGGCACCATAATAGTAGTCAGGCAAACGCGCAATAGATAGAAGAATGATATTCAGCACGAGGAAAGGCTTTCATTACGAAATCTGGTCGAGACAAAATTTGCCGAAAATCATCTCGGGTGGCGTTTTGGGCAAAATTTTTAGCAACCGTATTATTATTCAGGAAGGCGCGCAATAAGTAGAGGGATATTATTCGATGCGGGAAAACGCATTTATTACGATTTCTGATCGGCACAAAATTTCACAGTAAATCCAAGTATAGCCTTACCTTTTGACGGAATTTTGGGCAAAATATTTAGCAGCCGTATTGTTATTCAGCAAGGCACGCGATAAGTAGAGGAATGTTATGCGATGCGGCAAAACGCATTTAGTGCGATTTCTGTTCACAAACAACCCGAGACTATAGCGTTACCTATTGACAGCAATTTGGGCAAAATTTTAGCAACCGTGTTATTAGTCAAGAAGGCACGCAATAACCAGACGAACGTTAATTGATGCGGAAAAACGTACTTATTGCGATTTCTGGTCGAGACAAAACTTCACAAAAAACCAAACCCTACAGCCTGATGATGGCATCCTGGGAAAAAAATTTTAGCAGCCATATTATTATTCAGAAAGGCGTGCAATAAGTAGAGGAATGTTAATAGATGCGGAAAAACGTATTTATTGCGATTTCTGATCGAGACTAAAGTTCACAAAGAACCCAAGACTTACCTTTTTACGGCATCTTAGGAAAAATTTTCAGCAGCCATATTATTATTCAGGAAGGCGCACAATAAGTAGACGAATGTTATACGATGCGGCAAACCGTATTTAGTGCGATTTCTGATCGAGCGAAAAAATCACAAAAAGACCAAGACTATAGCCTTAACATTTGATGGCAGTTTGCGCAAAATTTTTAGCAGCCATATTATTATTCAGTAAGGCACGCAATAAGTAGAGGAATATTATACGATCCGGGAAAACGCATTTAGTGCGATTTCTGATCGATACAAAATTTCACAAAAAACCAACGACTATAGACTTACCTTTTGACGTCACTTTGGGCAAAATTTTTAGCAGCCATATTAATCTTCAGGAAGGCGCACAATAAGTAGAGAAAGGTTATTTGATGCGGGAAAACGCATGTAGTGCGATTACTGGTTTGCCAAGTCTATAGCCTTGGCAAATTAATCAAAATCGGCTAAAGTACGATATTGTCTTATTCTAGCCAGTTTCGTCTTATTTGATCGGGGACGCATTTTTTTTTTCGAAATACCAAGTCTATAGCCGTGGGAAATAATCAAAATCGGCAAAAATACGATATTATCTTATTCCATGCAGCTTCGTTTGATTCGATCGGGGCGCATTTTTCTTAAATATACCAAGTCTATAGCCTTGGGAAATTATGCAAAATGGGCTAAAATACGCCATTCTGTTATTCCAGCCACTGTCGTCTGATTTGATCGAGGGCGCATTTTTCTTCAATATATCAAGTCTATAGCCTTGGGAAATAATCAAAATCGGCTAAAATACGATAATGTCTTATTCTAGCCAGTTTCGTCTGATTTAATCAGGGGCGCATTTTTCTTCAAAATACAAAGTCTATAGCCTTGGGAAATTATTCAAAATCGGCCAAAATACGATATTATCTTATTCTAGCCAGTTTCGTCTGATTTGATCGGGGGCGCATTTTTTTTTCAAAATACCAAGTATATAGCCTTGGGAAATTAATCAAAATCGGCAAAATACGATATTATCTTATTTCAGGCAGTTTCGTTTGATTCGATCGGGGCGCATTTTTCTTAATATATCAAGTCTCTAGACTTGGGAAATTATTCAAAAACGGCTAAAATACGATATTCTCTTATTCCAGCCAGTTTCGTCTGATTTGATCGAGGGCGCATTTTTCTTCAAAATACCAAGTCTATAGTTTGGGAAATTATTCAAAATCGGCTAAAATACGATATGCTCTTATTCCAGACAGTTTCGTCTGATTTGATCGAGGGCGCATTTTTCTTCAAAATACCAAGTCTATAGCCTTGGGAAATTATTCAAAATCGGCTAAAATACGATATTATCTTATTCTAGCCAGTTTCGTCTGATTTGATCAGGGCGCATTTTTCTTAAATATACCAAGTCTATAGCCATGGGAAAATATTCAAAATCCGCCAAAAACGATATTATCTTATTCCAGGCAGTTTCGTTTGATTCGATCGGGGCGCATTTGTCTTAACTATACCAAGTCTATAGCCTCGGGAAATTATTCAAAATCGGCTAAAATACGACATTCTGTTATTCCAGCCTGTTTCGTCTGATTTGATCGAGGGCGCATTTTTCTTCAAAATACCAAGTCTATAGGTTTGGGAAATTATTCAAAATCGGCTAAAATACGATATGCTCTTATTCCAGCCAGTTTCGTCTGATTTGATCGAGGGCGCATTTTTCTTCAAAATACCAAGTCTATAGCCTTGGGAAATTATTCAAAATCGGCTAAAATACGATATTATCTTATTCTAGCCAGTTTCGTCTGATTTGATCAGGGGCGCATTTTTCTTAAATATACCAAGTCTATAGCCATGGGAAAATATTCAAAATCCGCCAAAATACGATATTATCTTATTCCAGGCAGTTTCGTTTGATTCGATCGGGGCGCATTTGTCTTAACTATACCAAGTCTATAGCCTCGGGAAATTATTCAAAATCGGCTAAAATACGACATTCTGTTATTCCAGCCAGTTTCGTCTGGTTTGTTCGAGAGGCATGTTTCTAAATATACCAAGTCTATAGCCTTGGGAAATTATTCAAAATCGGCAAAATACGATATTATCTTATTTCAGGCAGTTTCGTTTGATTCGATCGGGGCGCATTTTTCTTCAAAATACAAAGTCTATAGCCTTGGGAAATTATTCAAAATCGGCCAAAATACGATATTATCTTATTCTAGCCAGTTTCGTCTGATTTGATCGGGGCGCATTTTTTTCAAAATACCAAGCCTATAGCCTTGGGAAATTAATCAAAATCGGCAAAATACGATATTATCTTATTTCAGGCAGTTTCGTTTGATTCGATCGAGGGCGCATTTTTCTTAAATATATCAAGTCTATAGACTTGGGAAATTATTCAAAATCGGCTAAAATACGATATTATCTTATTCTAGCCAGTTTCGTCTGATTTGATCAGGGGCGCATTTTTCTTAAATATACCAAGTCTATAGCCATGGGAAAATATTCAAAATCCGCCAAAATACGATATTATCTTATTCCAGGCAGTTTCGTTTGATTCGATCGGGGCGCATTTGTCTTAACTATACCAAGTCTATAGCCTCGGAAATTATTCAAAATCGGCTAAAATACGACATTCGTTAATTCCAGCCAGTTCGTCGGTTTGTTCGAGAGGCATGTTTCTAAATATACCAAGTCTCTAGCCTTGGGAAATTATTTAAAATCGGCCAAATACGATATTATCTTATTTCAGGCAGTTTCGTTTTGATTCGATCGGGGCGCATTTTCTTCTTAAAATACAAAGTCTCTAGCCTGGGAAATTATTCAAAATCGGCCAAAATACGATATGCTCTTATTCCAGCCAGTTTCGTCTGATTTGACTCGAGGGCGCATTTTTCTTCACAATACCAAGTCTATAGCCTTGGGAAATTATTCAAAATCGGTAAAATACGAATTATCTTATTCTAGCCAGTTTCGTCTCATTTGATCAGGGGCGCATTTTTTTTAAATATACCAAGTCTATAGCCATGGGAAATATCCAAAATCCGCCAAAATACGATATTCTCTTATCCCCAGGCAGTTTCTTCTGGTCTGATCAGGGGCGCATCTTTCTCAAAAATACCAAGTCTATAGCCTTGGGAAATTAATCAAAATCGGCTAAACTACGACATTCTGTTATTCCAGCCAGTTTCGTCTGATTTGATCGAGGGCGCATTTTTCTTCAAATACCAAGTCCATAGCCTTGGGAAATTAATCAAAATCGGCTAAAATACGATATAATCTTATTCTAGCCAGTTTTCGTCTGATTTGATCAGGGGCGCAGTTTCTTCACTATACAAAGTCTATAGCCTTGGGAAATTACTCAAAATCGGCCAATATACGATATTATCTTATTCTACCAGTTTCGTCTGATTTGGATCGGGGGCGCATTTTTTTTCAAAATACCAAGCCTATAGCCTTGGGAAATTAATCAAATCGGCAAAAATACGATATTATCTTATTTCAGGCAGTTTCGTTTGATTCGATCGGGGCGCATTTTTCTTAAATATACCAAGTCTATAGCCCGGGAATATATTCAAAATCGGCAAAATACGATATTCTCTTATTCCAGCCAGTTCGTCTGATTTGATCGAGGGCGCATTTTCTTCAGTATACCAAGCCTATAAGCCTTGGGAAATTATTCAAAATCGGCCAAAATACGATATTATCTTATTCTAGCCAGTTTCGTCTGATTTGATCGGGGGCGCATTTTTTTCAACATACCAAGTCTATAGCCTTGGGAAAATAATCAAAATCGGCAAAAATACGATATTATCTTATTTCAGGCAGTTTCGTCTGGTTCAATCGGGGCGCATTTTTCTTAAATATACCAAGTCTATAGCCTTGGGAAATTATTCAACATCGGCTGAAATACGACATTCTGTTATTCCAGCCAGTTCCGTCTGATTTGATCGAGGGCGCATGTTTCTTCAAAATACCAAGTCCATAGCCTTGGGAAATTAATCAAAATCGGCTAAAATACGATATTATCTTATTCTAGCCAGTTTCGTCTGATTTGATCAGGGGCGCATTTTTCTTCAATATACAAAGTTTATAGCCTTGGGAAATTATTCAAAATCGGCTAAAATACGACATTCTGTTATTCCAGATAGTTTCGTCTAATTTGATAGGGGGCGCATTTTTTTCAAAATACCAAGTCTATTGCCTTGGGAAATTAATCAAAATCGAGTAAAATACGATATTCACTTATTCCAGACAGTTTCTTCTGGTCTGATCAGGGGCGCATCTTTCTCAAAAATACCAAGTCTATAGCCTTGGGAAATTAATCAAAATCGGCTAAACTACGACATTCTGTTATTCCAGCCAGTTTCGTCTGATTTGATCGAGGGCGCATTTTTCTTCAAAATACCAAGTCCATAGCCTTGGGAAATTAATCAAAATCGGCTAAAATACGATATTATCTTATTCTAGCCAGTTTCGTCTGATTTGATCAGGGGCGCAGTTTTCTTCACTATACAAAGTCTATAGCCTTGGGAAATTACTCAAAATCGGCCAATATACGATATTATCTTATTCTACCCAGTTTCGTCTGATTTGATCGGGGGCGCATTTTTTTTCAAAATACCAAGCCTATAGCCTTGGGAAATTAATCAAAATCGGCAAAAATACGATATTATCTTATTTCAGGCAGTTTCGTTTGATTCGATCGGGGCGCATTTTTCTTAAATATACCAAGTCTATAGCCGTGGGAAATATATTCAAAATCGGCAGAAATACGACATTCTGTTATTCCAGCCAGTTTCCTCTGATTTGATCGAGGGCGCATTTTTCTTCAAAATACCAAGTCAATAGCCTTGGCAAATTAATCAAAATCGGCAAAAATACGATATTATCTTATTTCAGGCAGTTTCGTTTCATTCGATCGGGGCGCATTTTTCTTAAGTATATCAAGTCTATAGCCTTGGGCAATTATTCAGAAACGGCTAAAATACGATACGCATCGTAGAGAATTCCTCTACTTATTGCGCGTCTTCCTTAATAAAAATACGGTCTCTCAAAATCTTGCCCTAAATGCCAAAAAGGTAAGACTATAGTATTGGGTTCTTTGTGAAATTTTGACTCGTTCGGAAGTGGCTCTAAATACGTTTGGCCGCATCATAGAGCATTCCTCTACTTATTGCGCGCCTTCCTGAATAAAAATACGGTCTCTCAAAATCTTGCCCAAAATGCCAAAAAAGGTAAGACTATAGTATTGGGTTTTGTGTGAAATTTTGACTCGTTCAGAAGTCGCTCTAAATACGTTTGGCCGCATCGTAGAGCATTCCTCTACTTATTGCGCGCCTTCCTGAATAAAAATACGGTCTCTCAACATCTTGCCCAAAATGCCAAAAAAGGTAAGACTATAGTCTTGGGTTTTTTGTGAAATTTTGACTCGATCAGAAGTCGCACAAAATGCGTTTTCCCGCATCGTAGAGACATTCCTTTACTTATTGCGCGCCTTCCTGAATAAAAATACGGTCTCTCAAAATCTTGCCCAAAATGCCAAAAAAGGTAAGACTATAGTCTTGGGTTTTTTGTGAAATTTTGACTCGATCAGAAGTCGCACAAATGCGTTTTCCCGCATCGTAGAGCATTCCTTTACTTATTGCGCGCCTTCCTGAATAAAAATACGTCTCTCAAAATCTTGCCCAAAATGCCTAAAAAAGGTAAGACTATAGTCTTGGGTTTTTTGTGAAATTTTGACTCGATCAGAAGTCGCACAAATGCGTTTTCCCGCATCGTAGAGCATTCCTCTACTTATTGCGCGCCTTCCTGAATAAAAATACGGTCTCTCAAAATCTTGCCCAAAATGCCAAAAAAGGTAAGACTATAGTCTTGGGTTTTTTGTGAAATTTTGACTCGATCAGAAGTCGCACAACATGCGTTTTCCGCATCGTAGAGCATTCCTCTACTTATTGCGCGCCTTCCTGAATAAAAATACGGTCTCTCAAAATCTTGCCCAAAATGCCAAAAAAGGTAAGACTATAGTCTTGGGTTTTTTGTGAAATTTTGACTCGATCAGAAGTCGCACAAAATGCGTTTTCCCGCATCGTAGAGCATTCCTCTACTTATTGCGCGCCTTCCTGAATAAAAATACGGTCTCTCAAAATCTTGCCCAAAATGCCAAAAAAGGTAAGACTATAGTCTTGGGTTTTTTGTGAAATTTTGACTCGATCAGAAGTCGCACAAAATGCGTTTTCCCGCATCGTAGAGCATTCCTCTACTTATTGCGCGCCTTCCTGAATAAAAATACGGTCTCTCAAAATCTTGCCCAAAATGCCAAAAAAGGTAAGACTATAGTCTTGGGTTTTTTGTGAAATTTTGACTCGATCAGAAGTCGCACAAAATGCGTTTTCCCGCATCGTAGAGCATTCCTCTACTTATTGCGCGCCTTCCTGAATAAAAATACGGTCTCTCAAAATCTTGCCCAAAATGCCAAAAAAGGTAAGACTATAGTCTTGGGTTTTTTGTGAAATTTTGACTCGATCAGAAGTCGCACAAAATGCGTTTTCCCGCATCGTAGAGCATTCCTCTACTTATTGCGCGCCTTCCTGAATAAAAATACGGTCTCTCAAAATCTTGCCCAAAATGCCAAAAAAGGTAAGACTATAGTATTGGGTTTTTTGTGAAATTTTGACTCGATCAGAAGTCGCACAAATGCGTTTTCCCGCATCGTAGAGCATTCCTCTACTTATTGCGCGCCTTCCTGAATAAAAATACGGTCTCTCAAAATCTTGCCCAAAATGCCAAAAAAGGTAAGACTATAGTCTTGGGTTTTTTGTGAAATTTTGACTCGATCAGAAGTCGCACAAAATGCGTTTTCCGCATCGTAGAGCATTCCTCTACTTATTGCGCGCCTTCCTGAATAAAAATACGGTCTCTCAAAATCTTGCCCAAAATGCCAAAAAAGGTAAGACTATAGTCTTGGGTTTTTTGTGAAATTTTGACTCGATCAGAAGTCGCACAAAATGCGTTTTCCCGCATCGTAGAGCATTCCTCTACTTATTGCGCGCCTTCCTGAATAAAAATACGGTCTCTCAAAATCTTGCCCAAAATGCCAAAAAAGGTAAGACTATAGTATTGGGTTTTTTGTGAAATTTTGACTCGATCAGAAGTCGCACAAATGCGTTTTCCCGCATCGTAGAGCATTCCTCTACTTATTGCGCGCCTTCCTGAATAAAAATACGGTCTCTCAAAATCTTGCCCAAAATGCCAAAAAAGGTAAGACTATAGTCTTGGGTTTTTGTGAAATTTTGACTCGATCAGAAGTCGCACAAAATGCGTTTTCCCGCATCGTAGAGCATTCCTCTACTTATTGCGCGCCTTCCTGAATAAAAATACGGTCTCTCAAAATCTTGCCCAAAATGCCAAAAAAGGTAAGACTATAGTCTTGGGTTTTTTGTGAAATTTTGACTCGATCAGAAGTCGCACAAAATGCGTTTTCCCGCATCGTAGAGCATTCCTCTACTTATTGCGCGCCTTCCTGAATAAAAATACGGTCTCTCAAAATCTTGCCCAAAATGCCAAAAAAGGTAAGACTATAGTCTTGGGTTTCTTTGTGAAATTTTGACTCGATCAGAAGTCGCACAAAATGCGTTTTCCCGCATCGTAGAGCATTCCTCTACTTATTGCGCGCCTTCCTGAATAAAAATACGGTCTCTCAAAATCTTGCCCCAAATGCCAAAAAAGGTAAGACTATAGTCTTGGGTTTTTTGTGAAATTTTGACTCGATCAGAAGTCGCACAAAATGCGTTTTCCCGCATCGTAGAGCATTCCTCTACTTATTGCGCGCCTTCCTGAATAAAAATACGGTCTCTCAAAATCTTGCCCAAAATGCCAAAAAGGTAGACTATAGTCTTGGGTTTTTTGTGAAATTTTGACTCGATCAGAAGTCGCACAAATGCGTTTTCCCGCATCGTAGAGCATTCCTCTACTTATTGCGCGCCTTCCTGAATAAAAATACGGTCTCTCAAAATCTTGCCCAAAATGCCAAAAAGGTAAGACTATAGTATTGGGTTTTTGTGAAATTTTGACTCGATCAGAAGTCGCACAAAATGCGTTTTCCCCGCATACTAGAGCATATCCTCTACTATTGCGCGCCTCCTTAATAAAAATACGGTCTCTCAAAATTTGCCCAAAATGCCAAAAAAGGAAACTATAGTTGGGTTTTTGTGAAATTTTGACTCGATCAGAAGTCGCCAAATGCGTTTCCCGCATCTAGAGCATTCCTCTACTTATTGCGCGCCTTCCTGAATAAAAATACGGTCTCTCAAATCTTTGCCCAAAATGCCAAAAAAGGTAGACATAGTCTGGTTTTGGAAATTTGTGTGAAAGTTTGATCTACGATCTAAGAAAAAAATACCTCTCAAATTTGCCCAAACATGCCAAAAAGGTAAGTATGTCTTGGTTTTTGGAATTTTACTCGATCAGAAGTCGCTATGAGTATTCGCATCGTAGAGCATTTCACTTGCGCGCCTTCCTGAATAAAAATACGGTCTCTCAAAATCTTGCCCAAAATGCCAAAAAAGGTAAGACTATAGTCTTGGGTTTTTGTGAAATTTTGACTCGATCAGAAGTCGCACAAAATGCGTTTTCCCGCATCGTAGAGCATTCCTCTACTTATTGCGCGCCTTCCTGAATAAAAATACGGTCTCTCAAAATCTTGCCCAAAATGCCAAAAAGGTAAGACTATAGTCTTGGGTTTTTGGGAAATTTTGACTCGATCAGAAGTCGCACAAAATGCGTTTTCCCGCATCGTAGAGCATTCCTCTACTTATTGCGCGCCTTCCTGAATAAAAATACGGTCTCTCAAAATCTTGCCCAAAATGCCAAAAAAGGTAAGACTATAGTCTTGGGTTTTTTGTGAAATTTTGACTCGATCAGAAGTCCCACAAAATGCGTTTCCCGCATCGTAGAGCATTCCTCTACTTATTGCGCGCCTTCCTGAATAAAAATACGGTCTCTCAAAATCTTGCCCAAAATGCAAAAAGGTAAGACTATAGTATGGGTTTTTCGTGCAATTTTGAACTCGATCAGAAGTCGCAAAAAATGCGTTTTCCCGCATCGTAGAGCTTCCTCTATATGCGCGCCTTCGAATAAAAATAGGTCTCTCAACATCTTCCCAAAAAAAAAATGCCAAAAAGTTAAGAGTATAGTATTGATTTCTGTGAAATTTGACCGATAGAGTCGCCAAAATTTCACAAAAAACGTTTCCACATCATAGTCCAAGAGGCATTCCTTCTGGCATTTTGGCAAGATTTTGAGATCCTACCGTAACTTTGTATTCAGGACGGCGCGCAATAAGTAGAGTAATGCTGTACATGCGGGAAAACGCATTTTGTGGCGACTATCTGATCGAGTCAAAATTCCACAAAGAACCCAAGACTAATAGTCTTAGTCTTTTTTGGCATTTCGGCGGTTATTATTGAGAAACGTATTTTTATTCAGGAAGGCGCGCAATAAGTAGAGGAATGCTCTACGATGCGGCCAAACGTATTTAGAGCGACTTCTGATCGAGTCAAAATTTCACAAAAAACCCAAGACTATAGTCTTACCTTTTTTGGCATTTTGGGCAAGATTTTGAGAGACCGTATTTTTATTCAGGAAGGCGCGCAATAAGTAGAGGAATGCTCTACGATGCGGGAAAACGCATTTTGTGCGACTTCTGATCGAGTCAAAATTTCACAGAAAAACCAAGACTATAGTCTTACCTTTTTTGGCATTTTGGGCAAAATTTTGAGAGACCGTATTTTTATTCAGGAAGGCGCGCAATAAGTAGAGGAATGCTCTACGATGCGGGAAAACGCATTTGTGCGACTTCTGATCGAGGTCAAAATTTCACAAAAAACCCAATACTATAGTCTTACCTTTTTTGGCAGTTTGGGCAAGATTTTGAGAGACCGTATTTTTATTCAGGAAGGCGCGCAATAAGTAGAGGAATGCTCTACGATGCGGGAAAACGCATTTTGTGCGACTTCTGATCGAGTCAAAATTTCACAAAAACCCAAGACTATAGTCTTACCTTTTTTGGCATTTTCGGCAAGATTTTGAGAGACCGTATTTTTATTCAGGAAGGCGCGCAATAAGTAGAGGAATGCTCTACGATGCGGCCAAACGTATTTAGAGCGACTTCTGAACGAGTCAAAATTTCACAAAAAACTCAATACTATAGTCTTACCTTTCTTGGCATTTTGGGCAAGATCTTGAGAGACAGTATTTTTATTCAGGAAGGCGCGCAATAATTAAAGGAATGCTCTACGATGCGGCCAAACGTATTTAGAGCGACTTCTGAACGAGTCAAAATTTCACAACAGCCCAAGACTATAGTCTTACCTTTTTTGGCATTTTGGGCAAGATTTTGAGAGACCGTATTTTTATTAAGGAAGGCGCGCAATAAGTAGAGGAATGCTCTACGATGCGGCCAAACGTATTTAGAGCGACTTCTGAACGAGTCAAAACTTC
>JABSTT010004038.1:0-25353 GCA_013339685.2 Hyalomma asiaticum | reverse complement strand
AACTCAATACTATAGTCTTACCTTTCTTGGCATTTTGGCAAGATCTTGAGAGACAGTATTTTTATTCAGGAAGGCGCGCAATAATTAAAGGAATGCTCTACGATGCGGCCAAACGTATTTAGAGCGACTTCTGAACGAGTCAAAATTTCACAACAGCCCAAGACTATAGTCTTACCTTTTTTGGCATTTTGGGCAAGATTTTGAGAGACCGTATTTTTATTAAGGAAGGCGCGCAATAAGTAGAGGAATGCTCTACGATGCGGCCAAACGTATTTAGAGCGACTTCTGAACGAGTCAAAATTTCACAAAAAACCCATAGCACTTCAATTTTACCAGCGGATAATTATGTGGGCATTAGTAGGCACCTTCAAAGCCTATGACGTCGTACCGTGCTGGTGCGGGAAGCTCAAGATGGCGTCGCCTCATGCATTTTGCTATTGCGCGTGCCCTCGCTCACGAAACACCTTCCCGCTGTAAGCGTGGTGCATTTGGTATTTCGAACGATTTATTTACTGATAGCTAGGAGAACAATAGTTTCTCACGGAGTGTCCCTTTAATTAAGGCTTCATGTGAGAGGCCGGTAGTACTCCCGAAATAAATTAATGGTATAACAGGTGTGACGAATGTGGAGGGCGCTGCCTTGTTGCTGAAAATCAGCAACATGCGAGGAATTTTCCTATCAGGAGTTTCTTTTTTTTTTGTTACTGTCACTTAAGGGAAAAGGGGCAAAGGGATTAATTGTGATATACGAAAAATTTTACAATTCTGGCGCCAATATCACATATTCTTGGGAAGCGCAAAACTATACGACCGACAAGACTTGGAAAGACGATAATTTTAACAATACTGCTTGCTGGCGCTGGTATTTTACTTAAGGATATGATGAAGCCGCCGCTAGAAGAACATACACATACATATAATAGGTCTGGGACACACGCATACCTATTTAGTTGGAAGTGCCGCTTGTCCTGTTCCTGCGTTTCTACCTTTTGTGTGTATGTTCTTCTAGTGGCGGCTTCATCATGACAATATTTTTGTTTTTTCGGTCGTTTAGTTTTGCGCTTCCCAAGAAGATGGTTCCTTACCAACTAGCCCGATTTGATTGCTTTATTAAGCAAATATTACAAATTATACAGGCGAGCCATGCCCCGCTAGTGAAACTCAAGACGTCACTGTCGGGGAGTGGGCCCCGAGATGTCGGTGTCCAAATTGTACTCTGCGTTTATGAGCTGTTTCGTGGCCCCAAGATCGCTTCCGCCTAATGTAGCCAGCACAAAAGCCTGCAAATCTCGTCTTTACTCACAGTGTGTTGTTTTCAGAAGGACTGTTCGAAACGTGTTGAAAACAAGTTTTGAGTGAATCCACGAAATCCCCTTATCGCATGGCTGGCCACTTGCTTCTGAAGTTTTCTCCGCAGAACATCTCCATCAGGGCGATCTTCCAGGAGCGTCATTAAATATACACTTTGCTAGTATATGCCTTTTTACAAGAAAACTTCCGTAGATTTTCGGAGAAATCTCGCGATGAAAAGCGCCTAAAGATTTGGACGACGATCGGGCTTCGCCTTTAAGAGTAGAACGCGATAGTGTTATCGGACACCTTTCGTGCCTAAACGCTATCTAGCGCGGTTTTCATCGCGGTGACCACCGCCACTCAGTACAACAAGATGTGCTCGTACCTTTCATCAAAAACTCTTTGTCATCTCTGTGTCGTGTGCAGCACAGCTTCGCTGGTCACTAACCTTAACGCAGAATGGTACGACTGATAAATCTTCATTTCTTCTTGCGGAGCTGAATACTTTCCGAGAAAGCACGCTCGTGAACCGAACTTAACATACCCCAGGCGACGCTAACGTGTACGTTACGTCGCCTGGGGTTACGGAGGGTTATACCCCGTCTTCCCCTTCCTCCGAAATGTTTGCAGTTTGTACACATGTACACACACACAAACACACGCGCGAGCGTACATGGGGTGGGGGGTGTCTGATAAATAAACAAATAAATAAAATCCTGGCTACGGCCTTCAGCAAACCTGCCATCAAACGGTTTCGGTGCGGGAGAGGTCTGTTATCATGTTATCATGTCATCGTGTTGCAATGTAACATGCGTTCATGGGTCAAGGGCTTTGCCTTATCTTAGTACATACGTAATACATCGAGCATTTGGCGTATCGCCAATGAACTCGCTTGCCTTCATGTCATCGACACCGAGTTACGGCGATAAGGAAACACCTGACAAGGTATAAACACCATGTGATAAGAGATATTAACGTGCTTGATAAGAGAATAACGTGTCTTTTCCTTCCGAGTGAAGTTATCTGATGGCGTCCAAGTGCGTCCATCAACCGCGTGATCACGCTCACAAACAAATGCTCAAAACGGGGCCAAAACAAGCGCATAATAGATCAAAACCGGTTCAAATTAAACTAACATGGTTTCCAATAATTTAACAGACAGACAGGATGACGATACTATTGTATTAATTAACCTAAATTCGTTAAAACCTCTTCTGACACGACAACCCTTCTGACTCGTAGTTTGGTTACGTACCCAACCGGAAAGCGTCCGCTCTTGTTTCAACAAATGACGTCACTGAGGGCACCGGATGTACGCCGCTTGAGGCAGAAATTGCATTGGCTGATTTCGTGACCGCGGGAAGATAATTTGCTGCCCTTTATCTGTTCATGTTGAACTTTATCAATAAAGAAAACATGCATCTCTTTCTCGAAGAACAATGAAAGAAGTCATCAAGTGACGTAGTCGGTTCCCGCAGTGACGTCATTTGTTGAAAGAAGAGCGGGCACCTTCCAGCTGTGTTTGAATGCAAATTGGGAATTCTCTGTTGCGTGCAGTGCAATGACTCCATGAAAGAACTCTGTCGATTGACAATGACAATCGACAGAGTTCTTTCATGGAGCGCTCATTACGCAAAATAATAATAAAAAAGACTTGCATCCGTCCACACGTGTGAAATTCATGTGTTGGAGCTCGTGGGGCACATGTGTTCGCTGAACGGTGCAACTATTCAGTACTATTACGTCACAGCGTGCCAGTATTGCTCTAATCTCTGCAACAGCAGTTTCCGTTCATTAGCAAGCTTGCAGTGCCAGGCGCTGCGCACCTGTCTAGGGTTTCCCCCGACGTGCATCCGACTCGTGCAACAATTGTACTTGCCAGAGAACATATTCGCTGACTACGTTCACAGCTGTCGACTGCCTGAGCGCGCACCACGCGACATATCCCGCATCCCCCGACATAATGTGGCGCTCCTGCCTTCGCGGAAACCTCCAACATTTCAAGCGTTATACTAAAGCACCACATGAATATCACTTCGTATTCTGCACCAGCAGAACGACCTTCATATCCCTTATGGAGTCCTGACCAGCCACAAGTGCGCCCTTGAAATTCCGGGTATAAAAAAGAAGACCGACCACTCGAGCACAACTCTACAACACCCTGCTATTCTTACATGAGGTGTACACTGAGTGAAGGACACATCTACGCTGATGGGTCTGTGTCATATATGCCAGCTCCTCAGTTGCTGTTGTTAATCTGGCTGCGTTGACCACAATCAAACTTAAGCTGTTCCCTTGCAACGGACGTCTTACGGCGGCTGAACTCACCGTTGTGAGAGCTGCCCTCCAACGAATCATGCAAAAGCTACCACGAAAATTGTCCATTTTCATTGACCCGTGATCCGAAGGCAGCACTTGGCAATTTTCTGTGTGCCCCGCCACGGTGGTCAGTGGCTCTGGTACTCGGCTGCAGATCCGAGGGTCGCGGGATCGAATCCCGGCTGCGGCGGCTGCATTTCGATGGAGGCGAAATGTTGAGGCTCGGGCTGTGCGATGTCAGTGCACGTTAAAGAACACCAGGTTGGTCAAAATTTCCGGAGCCCTCCACTACGGCGTCTCTCATAATCATAGGTGGTTTTGAGACGTAAAACTCCAGAAATAATTTTTTTTCTTTAAAATATTGTAGCGCAAAGGAACACAGGGACACACAAAGAGCCCGTCCTGTGCTCTTTGTGTGTCCCTGTGTTCCTTTGCGTACAATATTTTAAAGAAGTCATGAACCAACTAGCCCAAGAAACGTTTTGGTAATCCAGAAATCAAATCATGCAATTTGCTCTAACCGAGGAGGCCTCATGACGAATTGGCGCCCGAAATAAGAAGTGATCACCGTCAGGCTCGATCAGAAGGGCGGGTATTATATCTCAGTGGCTACCAGGGCATACCGGTATTGCTGGAAATGAATTATAGCTGACGTTGCAGCCCAGTCCCCGCCTGACGGAACTCGAGTGGCCCCGATCCTACTGTCAAGGGCCGGATGCTGCCAAGCAACCCTACTTGCTAGCTCTGACGATTACTCACGCTTATTGGTCGTCTCCTACTTTTTACCAAGTGTCACCACCACGAACGTGACCCTTCTTTGAAATTTCGCTTGCCGTCACCAATTTCCCTCTGCAGTGTAACGTTGTTGCGTCGCATCTGGTTAGGGCTTGCACTTACGAATACTGGTTCGAATTGATTTGGCTTACACATCTACGTGCGACTCTCGCGGGAGCGAAGAGACGATTGACCATGTCATGTGCCATTGTGCTCGTTACAACACCCAGCGTCACCCATGCAAGATGGTGCTCAGTAGACCGGACTCGGGGCCATTTTCAACAACCACGATTCTGGGATCGTGGTAACGTGATGACATGGTACAGAGGGCTACCAAGGCATCCTTAGCATATCTGGAGTCTACAGGTCTCTGCGACCGCCTGTGGACGATGTGCTCAGGAAAGAGTGCGCGCGAGTGATTAGTCCCCTTCCCCCTTTCTCTTTCTTCCATTCTTTTTCACCCCTTTATCCCTTTCCACAGCGCAGGGTAGCAAACCGGACGCAAGTCTGGTTAATCTCCTGGCCTTTCCTTGCTTCTCTTTCTCTCTTGTCTGTACCCCGCCTCTTTGAGTGGGATCTGCTATTCCAAGCTGAATGTTGTCACCAGTCCACACGCTTTTCAGCTCCACTGCAAGTATGTCTATAACAAATACATTGACACTTGAGGGGCCTTTTATCAGCGACAGGACGTATCGATCAGCCTTGCATTGTTCGAAAGAGTCCTGCTGATGGAAATTCGCTTCGTCTTCACAGTATTGTTATTATTTATATTTCGTTTTGTTTTGGTTTTTTTCATCCTTTGGCTATACGTATGTGCATTTGCAGTATATTATTTCCCTGACACAGACAACGCGCTACATCAAGTTGGGTTAGCCTGCGCTGTGAACCACCTTAGGTTTAAGAAAGAAGAAAGAAAGAAAGGAGAAGGAAGAAGGAAGGAAGAAGGAAGGAAGGAAGAGGAAGGAAGAAAGAACGAAAAAAGAAGAAAGAAGAAGAAAGAAGAAGTAAGAAGGAGAAAGAAGAAAGAAAGAAAGAAGACGAAGAGAAAGAAAGAAAGAAAGAAGAAGAAAGAAAGAAAGAAAAGAAAGAAAGAAGAAGAAAGAAAGAAAAAGAAAGAGGTATAGGTCACCGCAAATGTGGGTTTGGTCGGGCACGCATACGCCAGCTTCGCCTGCCCCCATATGCCCTGTAGGAGAAGGGATCTTGAATTTGCATGAAGGGTCTGACCTACCTTTATGTAGGTTTTCTGCGTGCGCATATGTGACTTACCAGCGAGCGATGGCAGGAGAACGCGGCACTAAGTTAAGCGCGCGCGCTTTCGAATAAAAATCATGGCTTATATGTGATCCAGGGCAGGTCTCCAATTTCTAGCGTCACACACGTGTATGTACGTAGAAACCGTCAAACTTCACGATCACACCTCTCCTAACCCCTTCTGACTATTCCAGTGGTGTACACAGTAAGGTGGTAACCTAGCAAGGATGTTTAAACCTCCTTGTAACCTAGTATACGGTATTAAGGTATCAATCTAGTATTAAGGCGGTAATAATAGTATACGGCTTTTCTCTCCTTACTATCCTTTTCAGTCCCTTTGCCCTTCCCCCACGGACGCTTAGCCGTGCTCCCGACTTGGGCTGCGGAAATAAGCGTTTTTTTCCTTAACCAAACCACAATCATCATCATCGCGAATTGATCATCTATGATGCATGTCTCTAAATGACAGGTAATCCTCACAAAAAGTATAGCGGGATGGTGTCCCTGAAATTGAAGCCTCAGTGGCATTCGCATTCGGCTCGCCGTTGACTCGTTTCATCCTTGTTCGCTTGCGGGCGCTGTGGAGCTTGCCCATTCCTCGATGGCCGTTCTTGTGCAAGTGAGTCTTTATTCCAGCCATTTGCTGTGCGTCGCGTGCTGCTCCTATCAGCTCCTCCGAATGTTAACATTTCAGCGGCTGTCTCGCAAGAAGAAAACCTCCCGAATGTAGACTATTTCCCGCTCCCAATGGCGTGTCTTAGAAGATGTCGCCTCCGTTTTATCTTTACGAACGTTTTAATGCTTGCCGCTTGCACGGCTTCAAGAGTTATTATACAGAAGCCGCTATCTGGACTTCGACTCAGCACTTTTGTTCTTCAATGTTTCTGGGGGATAAAAAAAAGGAAGAGAAAGAAAGGGCAAACAAAATAAATGTCATACAGAAATCCAATAGGATGGATTTGCAGGCTAGTTGGTCAAGCATCATGGAAAAAACAGCGCGAACACAAGGACGATGAAAAAGGGCACACACACCACACCACGGAGCGCTCCGTCGTGTGGTGTGTGTGCCCTTTTTCATCGTCCTTGTGTTCGCGCTGTTTTTTCCATGATGTCATACAGAAAGTTGAGCAGTCTCTGTGCGTACATTTAAATTGTGCGCCACGGTGGTCTAGTGGCTATGGTACTCGGCTGCTGATCCGAGGGTCGCGGGATCGAATCCCGGTTTCGGCGGCTGCATTTCGATGGAGGCGAAATGTTGAGGCCCGTGTGCTGTGCGATGTCAGTGCAACGTTAAAGAACCCCAGGTGGTCGAAATTTCCGGACACCTATATTACGGCGTCTCTCATAATCAGAGCTGGTTTTGGGACGTTATACCCTACATAACAACAAATTTAAATTTCAGATACAATTCTGGTACATTATTTTCTTCACACCAGCGTCACTTTAGAGGAAACTCCCAAGGCAACGTTGCTGTTCACTTAGGCAGAGGAAGGAAAGGCAGGGACTTCAACCAGGGGCACGTCCAGTTTGCTATACTCTACTCTAGCATAAATGATTAGGGATCAGAAAGGGAAAAAAAATGAGCGAAATGATATGGTGCAACTGTCACGCGTCCCTGTCCATTACGGGCCTGTACGAGTGATATAACTCAGCCCGGTGCTGTGCAAAAAAAAAAAAAAAAACACACACCTGACGAGGCCATCAAAGGCGACAAGCTTCTCTGCATATAGAGCGTCAACTTCCTCTGTTCCTCAGACAGACGTTGGACGAACGCCGGCCGCCGGAGCAGAGCCGAAGGTCAAGTTCATTCAACCGTTTAACCATTGCAGGATGCGTGACCTGACGATGGCAGTATATCCGCACGTTCATCCTCCATGGCGTGCGGTCCAGTCGCACCGCCGTCTATATGCTGCGCATCTTCGTATGAATTGGTTCTTGGTGAGCACTGTCGCCGTATCCGGCTCGTCCGTGGTCGTACCACTTTTGCAAACTTTTACTCTGTGTCTGCGCGCCAAACTTTGACGTATCGACCGGCATACATCCAGAACTGCCAGTGCTGCGCCTTGCTGGTGTTAGGTTCTATCCATCCATCCATCCATCCATCCATCCATCCATCCATCCATCCATCCATCCATCCATCCATCCATCCATCCATCCATCCAATTCATCCAATTCATTCATTCACGTATCGATTCATCTGTCCATGCTCCTGCCCTTCCGTCGCTGCATACATACATACATACATACATACATACATACATACATACATACATACATACATACATACATACATACATACATACATACATACATACATACATACATACATAACATACAGACAGACAGACAGAAATGTACGTACATATATACTGGGCTTCTGACCTGAAGGACATGGAATTGATCCTGGCCGCGCTGGTCGTATATTTAGTGGAGGAGAAAATGCAAAAGCCCGTGCGCTGTGTGTCCTCAGTGCACGTTAAAGAACTCGAGGTGATGAAAATTTGCAATGTCTTTCACTACGGCTTGCGTCATTATCACGTCCGGGTGTTTGGCACGCAAAATCGCGACAGTTATTATCATACACTAGCGTATTGAGTCCAGTTTGCATGCGACGGAAAAAATTGCTCCCACTGACACAACCATGGCGCCGTGTACGTTAAACTAGACGCCGTGTTCGCTCTGCTTGCCAGGTACTGGGGTTTTTTGAGAAGCTGTCTGCAGTGGCCGCTGGAGTCGGCAGCGTGCGCTGCCGACTGCAGGGCTCAAGCTGCTGATAGCGGAGCTATATCTCGAGAATAAGAGGTGCGCTCAGACGTTCCCCCTAGTCCCCCCCCCCCCCCCCCCCCCCGCAATTTGCGAACAAGGGTCGGTCGTTGATGAGCTTGTCTAAATTGACCGTCGAGACGCTAACTGGCCTCCTTTTCTGCACACTCTTGGATTTGCGGCATGAACAGGTAGGCCGTGTTTTTTTGCTGCTCCCGAGGCGATTAAGCGTGACTTCTACCCCTTACCGTGTCGCGCCCATTGGCGATTTGTAGTCATATTGATTAAGGGTACTGTTTGGCTAGCTAGTACACGTACTGTTTAGAGTCATAACCAATTAGCGCAAGGACACCGCGGTAGAAAAAGACGAGAAACAGCGCGCTGTCTTGTTTCCCCTGTGTTCTGTTCGCCTAACGTCCCAGTGGGATTTTTTTTATAGTATTATCGTTGTGGTCGTTATCGATTATACTTAAACGGACTGTCTACCAGCCTCCATCAATTTCCTGTTTTTAATCGCAATGGAAAGTGCCGCATTAGAAGTGCGCATGCTTGGTTTCGCTGGGAAGAAATTTTTTACAACGGAATTTTTCAATCTTCGTGGTCGCACCTTTTGCGTATGTGTGTAGGGGCGGCGGCAACACTGGTTACTAGGTTTTTTCCCAATATTAATTTTAAAAATGAACGTTACTCTCTGTCATGAAATAACGGTACAAGGTGTATGTCAAACACGATTGTAAGTAAGAAAATGTTGCTGTAAAAGAATTTCGATTGTAAAAAAAAAATCGAGTGGTATAGACAGCCCCTTTAATCATCGGCATGTTTGATAAGGCGCAGGTCGACACTCTGCGGGGTCGTTTATCCAAAACGAAAGTAAAAAAAAACTGCGATGTTTTTCACGTTATTTAAAAATGGAGCTTATCTATGCGTGCCACGCCCATTCTTATCGTTACGTGACAAGCGAAGATACTCGAGCTTTGCGTATTCCGCGTACATCGGGTCCCCTTGCTATACGAAGCTCAGACGTGGGAGGACTTTCGGTTTCAGATCGTCGGACACCCTGAAAGGCACAGCCGAGGAGCGACAAGCCCTCAGAGATGGAGGCCCCGACGTCGTCATACTACGGGCAGCGACTTACGGACAGCAAACACGGTATTATATATACACGTATACACTTTG
The DNA here is from genome assembly GCA_013339685.2 of Hyalomma asiaticum. Lineage (NCBI taxonomy): Eukaryota > Metazoa > Arthropoda > Arachnida > Ixodida > Ixodidae > Hyalomma > Hyalomma asiaticum. Next base: position 15,774 of record JABSTT010004038.1, on the reverse strand, counting down.
AACGGGGAAGCAAAACTATAATCATATAGTGAGGAAAGAGCGAGCACAGTTTTACTTTCGGTTTATTGCTTTCAAAAAAGTTGTACAAGATCAACAAATATAGAGGCGAGGATTCCAAAGTAAAAGAACTGTAGTGGGATCCTCGGTTAATTATACAAGCATTGAGGGTAATAACTAACACAGCAAGTGAACGCACTTATTGGCAAAGTCAGTGCGTATCAGATAAAAACGTTTACATTCAGATCAGCATAGAACATGAAAAAGCGTAGATTTGACAACCGCCATGACATGAGTACACTTTATGCAGGTAAGGATGCCTAAGAGAATTTTTAAAGGGTGCAAGGGAAACACGGGATTGGTAGCTGTAGACAAGTCATTCCAAAGTGAAATTGCAGTGAACGCAGATGTTCTTTTCTTTTTGCCGTAATTACTATGAACTGTGGGTAAAAAGAACTTATTAGCTGCAAACTTGTTTTGGTATATACAAGAATGCCCAAGGAAAAATTGCTTTCTACGTACTATGTTTAATATAAGTCGTTTTGGAGATGTGTAGAGGCTCAGATACTGCCACCTTCTTTTTTTTTTTTTTCACGGAAAACAAAGTTAGCGAGGATCATAGATGGCAAAGTTTCTTCTAAAAAGTAACTGGATTGCATTATTAATTACGTTCCTAGAATTTTCTCAAATTTTACATTGCAAATTACAGCTCGCCGAGGGTACTGACGTTGCGTTACTATTAATTTTGAAAAGTAAGGAGATTTTCTCGAAATTGCGCTAACAGAAGTTCGTCATTCGTCGAAACGACTCCTGTATGCTTGATTCACAACACGTAGGCTTTGAAATTTGCACCTAAACCGTCGCCGAGACAGGTCGTCCCTGTGTTTATCACGCGTCTCTCTAATCTGTCTCGCAGCTTGCCATGACTTCGCTTGCCTAAAGAAAAACACCAGACCGGCACGGAATCGCAGGACAGTGACTAGAAGAACCAGACGTCTTAGAGGAGTTAATGAACACACGTACGATGTGCCCCAACAACGTATCAAACAATATGTCAATTCATTCTTTCCTAAACCACAAGTGTATGGAATTCACTGCCTCCATCACTGCTCCGATCTACCACTGCAGAAGATTTGAGGAAGGACTCAAAAGTATTTTGCAGAGCCTGAATTATAAGGTCTTATAGTGCTTAAAAACGTCAATAAGTGTTTTCTTTTTTCTTTACTTCTGTGGTTAGGTTGTCCATGTGCTTATCACGCGTCTTTCTAATCTGTCTCGCAGCTTGCATGACTTTGTTTGCCTAAAGAATAGTTGGGGCGGCAGGAGGACCACTGCTATCGTAGTCTTGTATAAAGAACAGCCCCCTCTCTCTTGGTGGGTCATGGTTACGCTTTTGGAACCCCTGCATCACGTGGCTTAAATGTCCGGCAGTCAGTCAGCACAGTGTGTACTGGAGTCGTCGTCAACTGCTAATTGCCCGGGGTTTCGATGATCGTGGCCTTGCAGCAACGTTGTTCCAGTCTTCGAGTTTGCATGCTGCACGGATTTGCCGAATTCCTATGGGCCTGCTGCTTAGATTAGCCTGTGTGTATGTTATTTTCCTTGTCTTTCCCGGAGAACGTTTTATGGCATATATAACGAAAGCGGTCAGGTAATGTCTTAGTCAGAAGTAACTTGGGCAATTACGAGTGATTTTCTTGAAATGACTCGCTTGAAGTAATTAATTACATTAATAAAGTGCCGTACCACGAAAGTAATTTACAAGAATTTACAGGAAAAGTAATTTAATTACTCTTATTTTATTACTGCAATTGAACCACTGCCAAGTCTGCTCCTGGCCTCCGCCCAGTGCAGCATTAGAATGATGATGCGAAGGGAAAGAAAGAAAGAAAGAAAGAAAGAAAGAAAGAAAGAAAGAAAGAAAGAAAGAAAGAAAGAAAGAAAGAAAGAAAGAAAGCCTCGTCGTTCGCCTTCTGTCTCGGTTTACAGAGAAGGGAAAAGTGGACACGCTTTTGCCCTCTACCTTACCGTCTGCCCTCTACTACATTTCAGAACAGACAATCACAAGAAAACAAGAAACAAACGCAAGACAGGAGCAGATAAGCACAACATAAACCGCGATAACAACATTTACAAGGAACTAGCAAGATATTAATTAACATAACTTCACCATTCCACCATTTCAGCATCAAAATAAAATGACATATATAGCGCACAACACAAGAGAAACACATGCGAATCACTTGCTCCGCACTTCCTACTACAGCTTTCACGTTGTGTGGAACTGCTTTACCGTTGTGTTTACCGCCGAGTTTACCGTCGGATTAACCATCGGGTTTTCCACTGGGTTTTCTAGTGCGCAAAATATACCCTTGTGCATTTCTTCGTGGCTCAATTAACTGCAATATACGTTTCCAATTCGTTTGTCCTCCCTGTACTGGACAGTCTCCAGCGTCTTCTGAAGCATGGGTCACGAAGTCTTCATCAGTCCTCCATCGCTCTAGCACATACATGTATACTCTGTAATCGTTATGTCATCACCAGGAGAGTGGCGAGGAGCAAATGCAGTTCACTTATCCTAATGGGAGGTGTCTGAGGGAGTACCATTCGGTTCTCTCGGCCACCGGTGGCACTGAGGCCCAGGTGGGCCAGTTAATGAGCAGCGAGGGACGCCACGAAACAGTCGTACCACGTTGCCCTTCTGTAACAATTGGCTGAGCAAAATTAATTCGGAAGGGACGTGCTTGAGGCGTGGACGCTGCAGCTGGTTGACACAGACGGCATCGTTCACGACAGTGCGATGTGGCGATCATTATTCGCCACCTGGTCAGTGTAACGCACATAAGCGATGTTAGCACAACATATCTACAGCATTGACCACGTGTCTAGTGGAAGACCTTTCTGTGAAAGCACTCACCGATAGAGTGTACGGGTCCGTCCCGTGGGAAGTGAGGTTGGCGCCGCTGCCGAGCTGCCCGCGTAAAAGTACAGTGCCACCTTTTTTTGTCTCTTACTCCTTTTCCTCCAGCATCCATGTCTTTGCCCTTCTCGTTATTTATTCTTCTCTTGAATGCAGGTCCATAGACGACAAACTCACTTTCAAGCAGCAATTTAAGCTACCTTACCAATTACATTCCTAAACTTTCCCGAAATGTAATTAAACAGCATTACAAAATACAGCTGGCCGAAAATAATGACATTACTGTTACTTTTAGATATTAAATAAATTAATGAAACGCAGGCATTTAACTCATCACCACCTCCTTGAGCTATTGCGCATGGGAACAGTCTTCCGGATCACATTGCATCCATAACTAATCGTGAATCATTCCGCCATGAGCTGATTTATCCGCTTGTCAATAATGTATAGCGATGCTCACTTTGATATTTGCAATCTTTGTTTTGTTGCTTTTACATTCTCCTCTTGCTCTTCGCTTGTATTCTTCTTGTTTTGTATTTCTGCAGAACACTTTTATTTGATCAAATATGTCTACATATGTATACCTATTCGCCAGTCATGACGGTCGGATTTGTCAATTGAAAAGGTTAGCAACAGGGGCGGAAGGGGGACATAGACGCGGATGCATGAAGTAGAAAAAAATAAAAGAGCGCACAAGTGCCTGTGACCGTGAACTGTAAAAGGCCGCGCAACGCTACAAAAAAAAAAAAAAAAAAAAAGAAGAATGAAACAATACTTATCAAGCTTATCCGCGGATGCTCGGACCGTTTCCTTTCGGGGTATGATCTAGGCTTCGTAAAATCAGGGCACTATCATGAAACGTCCGGCATTTGTTGATAAGGTAATCTGCCTTGTGCGTTCGCTCATGAAACCGCGGTGACACGGTGCAACGGTCGCGCGGTAATCCTAGTGGACCACAGGCAACAACGTTGACAGGAATCCGCCGAAGGTCTAGTAAGTGCTACAGTATCTTTGTTATGCCAAAAGAAAACTCGGCGTTGTTTAGCGGTGGTACACGGTGTTACGCTGCTACTGCTAAATATATGTCGTGGAGACATCGCCTAACTCCTCTTGCGAGAATGGAGTGTGAAAGCGCTGTGCTTCTGGACGTGTCGACCACGTCGCTGCCCGCGCTATTTCGACGTCCACGTCACATGACTGGCTCACATGGCGGCGTCACTTTGTTATGTGACTTTACTGGTTACGGTTAGATAACTTGAGCTGACATGCGTTCGAAATCTACCTGGCTCACACCCTAAACGTTAACTCGTCCCACCCTCAACACTGACCTCGCCCAGTTCGAGGATGTGACCGGGAATTGCGTCACATTAGAGAATCACGTGACCGAGTAATAATCTATAGGTTATTCGCATAGTTGGCAGGAACCTCCCTGAGAAATTTGACAGCGGTCTGAGCATTCTCGCCCGAATATTACGTCATTGGTGACGTCTCTGCCGTGCGGTGATGCTAGCGTGACGTTACTATTAGTCATGTCATGGCGTAACCGCTTGGTCACATGACTTTCGGTGCCATTCGCGTTCACGCCGAACGGCGGTTAGCGGATTTTTTTTTATTTTTCTGATTCTTTTAGCTCGTAGGATGTATGGTGCTTTCGCATTGAAGACATGAAGCCTTGCGGTGGTTGCGTTGCGTCCAAACGTTCTCGTAACAAAGGTATCGAATTTATACCATGCGCATGTGTATGACGCCCGCTTATTGATTTCTCAGATTCATAGTCATGGTAAAAATTCAGCGTGTCGGAAAAAAAATGCGTTGCTTCGGCGGACCATCGCTTGGGGCAAGTGTCAACACTTTGGCAAGTGAAAAAGTTCGATCTAGACCCATAGTAAACGGGCCCCGCCACGGTGGTCTAGTGGTTATGGCACTCGGCTGCTGATCCGAAGGTCGCGGGATCGAATCCCGGCCGCGGCGGCTGCATTTCGATGGAGGCGAAATGTTGAGGCCCGTGTGCTGTGCGATGTCAGTGCACGCTAAAGAACCCCAGGTGGTCGAAATTTCCGGAGCCCTCCACTACGGCGTCTCTCATAATCAGAACTGGTTTTGGGACGTTAAACCCCACAAATCAAATCAATCCCATAGTAAACGGAACACTTGCTGTTTATGTGCCATGTGCTTGCGGAATTGGAGCAACAGGTGATACACATCCTCTAGTCGTCACGGTCACACTAACATATTTTGCATACTACACAACGTTGTTGGGGCGTTCGTGTTGTTTACCTCTTCTCTGTGCATTTGTCGTCGTGCGGCGCTTCCGCGCACACAATGTAGTTTTAACAGCGAAGCTCGTCAGCACGGCATAAAAACGGTTGTCCCTCCGCTAAAAAAAAAAAAAAAAAAACATCGCGGCATCAAGCAACCAGCATCGTCACAGCTGGCGCAGCACCTCATCGCGTAGCCGCGCATGTATACGAGATACCAGATAAGCTTAGCCTGGTCATCGGCAGCATGTGATAGCTGATCGATTGCTAATCGAGAAGCTACCAATAATTGATAAATGTTGGAAAATGCCGGGAACTATTTGGCAGTGCCTGGATTAACCTTAGAGTATGCATATATCACGTGGTAGCTAATTGATAATTGATCAATAATCGCTAAATCTTGGAAGTTGCCATGAATGACTTGGCCCAGGTTACACCTGGAGAATGTCGATACTATGTAATAGCGTATCGATAGCTAGTTGATAATCGATCATTTTCAATAAAACTTGGGAATTACCATGAATTACCATGAATTACCATGTTGTTCACTTCTTCCCCTTGTGTCCGTGTCTTGCACGCCTCTTCTCACTATGGACTACCATGAACGATTTGGTGTTTCAGCTAGGCTGAATTTTGGCTGGCCATGCTTTCGCACGACTACTCGACGTGACGACATACACACAGCCAATGAACTTTTATTGTGGTCCTAACCACCCATGGGTGCCCCAGAGAGGACCCCTGACTCGCTGTTGGCTAATCTCATGATGGAGCCGGGGTCCATCCACGCCTCTCGGCTCTGTCACGGGCTCTCTGGACAGCCTTGAACTGGTCTTCTTGTTTGGAGCTCGTGATGGCCTACTCCCAGTCCCCGCTGTTGTTGAAGTCCTGTAACACAGGGCACTGCCAGAACATATTGAGTCCTGCGTGCTTCGTTTCAAGTGCTGCGTGTGTCACAACCACGTGACAATATGGTCTAAACTACAGAATTCTTCCTGAAAATCCGGACAGTGAGGATCGACTATTATAGCTTCTATGTTCCTTGAGCTCTGCGCGACTTAGCGCGAAGTTCCACGTTTCCTATCTATCTATCTATCTATCTATCTATCTATCTATCTATCTATCTATCTATCTATCTATCTATCTATCTATCTATCTATCTATCTATCTATCTATCTATCTATCTATCTATCTACTTGTCTGCCTGTCTTGGCGACGGCGTTGCCTTTTCAACAGCCGGCTCCTCCACATCGTCTATAGCTAACTAACATAACTGGAACAACTAACATAACGCGCTTGGTGTGGCAGGACCTGCGTTGAACTTCATTCGCAGTTACTTAACTAACAGAGAACAGGCTGTTAGCATTCCTAATAATCTTTCTAATTTCAAATTAGTCAATAGGGGAGTACCTCAGGGATCTATACTAGGCCCATTACTCTTCACCATTTACATTAATGATCTCACTTCTCACCTATCGCACTGTCTACCTTACCTATATGCGGATGACACTACGATCTTAACTGCTTGCACCTCGATTGATATTCTTACTTCTAAGCTGAATAGCGATCTTGAAAGTATAATTCGCTGGTGTCATCAAAATTCATTGGAAATTAACCCCACTAAAACAGTTTTTATGCTATTTCACCCCACTCAGAAAAGGGTCGTTGAATTTCCATCCATAACGGTCAATAATTATTCCATCAAAGCTTCCAGTCATTGTCGTTTTCTAGGAGTGATTCTTGATTCAAACTTAAAGTACACTGCCCATGTCTCACACATAAAGCAAAAAGCTGCCTATGGCATCAGGATTCTCATCAAGGCACGTCCATACTTCCGTCTAAATACCTTGCTTTCTCTTTACTATGCCTTCATTCACAGTCACTTCACTTACTGCATTGCGTCCTGGTGTAATACATATAGCACTCATCTGGCTCCTTTACAACATATTCAAAACCAGGCCATTCGCATTATCACATTTCAGTCACCACGATGTAGTGCATCTGCTCTCTTACAAGAGCATCGTATTCTAACCATTCAGAAACATTTCCATTTTAACATGGCAATCCTTACATACAATTCTCTTCACTCAAACATGCCGTTCATAGTTTTTAACAAAGAACAACTCATTAATCAAAATATAACTCGATTTGCATCAAATAACAACTTTTTGTTACCGCACGTTCGAACTAACTATGGCAGATTCACTTCTATCTTCACAGCGATTTCCGTCTGGAACGGTATTCCAAGAGAGGTGAAGATGTCTCCGAGCATAGGTAGTTTTAAAAAAACATTTATCCTCGTATTTACTTAACGTTTAAATAATCTTCTAGTTTATGCTGTTCAATCGGAATTGTTTTGCCCATTATGTTTGTTCTATATTATACCAAATTCATTTATATTCATGTGTCCGAATTTGCTGCCGCTTTGCGGCATACCATTTTTGTCTTTCTTTTTTCTTTTCTTTTTCTTTTTTTGCCCATTATAAATCATCACATGTGATATCTTGTATAGCAATGTTCTATTCATAACTATTTTATTGTTACCGCATGGTAGCATTTGACTTGATTGTTGCATTGTACTTTGTATTAACCTGATTTTTATAGTTCGCTTTTGATCTCACATGTATTTTAGTGTATTTGTATATCATGTTTTAGTTCATTTGCTGTCAAGTGTTATTGATTCATTGAAACTTATTCTTTTTGCCAAGTTGCTCTGCTTGATTTATGTTCTTTTGTTTAACCAGCACAGGAGGTCCCCTTGCAGCCTAGAGCTTTGGGACCTCCTTCTGTATATTATTTCTGTTATGTATTATCTCTTCGAATCAATAAAATTTCTTTTCTTCTTCTTAAAAAAAAGAACGCGGCAACAGAAGCAGCTGTTGCTTTCGCAACGCCACAAGCAGGTTCCGTCGGGCTCTGTTACTCAGAGTTCAAGCGACGCAGCTGTTCTGCAAAAAAAAAAAAAAAAAGGCAAGGCCATACAACGCGGTAGTTCCGAGCGAAGCATGCGGCGGGCAGCCAGTACAGGCTCTTTCATATTTCTTTTTTTCATAATCTCACACCTACGCGAAAACACGTGTTGGTGAAGGTGTGTACATCACTGTCGTGCCAAGCCGCTTGAACTTTCACGCATGCCAGTGTCATGGAACTAAAGTGCGGGAGAGCCGCGTGAGTATACGTTTCCATAAAGAACACTTTCGCAGGGATCTTCGAATAACATTAATATTTGAGCTGTGTGCTATCTTAATTAATATTAATGGAGGAGGAGTGAACTTTATTTTGGAAACCAGCAGGTTTAGGTGGCCGGGTCTAGACTTGTGATTATGAGGCATGCCGTATGTAGTGGAAGGTCCCGGAAATTTTGACGTCCCGCGGTTCACTGACGTGCACAGAAAGTGTGCATCACACGGGCCTCTAGTATTTTCGCCTCCATCCAAGGTGCGATGGTCGCGGCCGGTATCGAACCCCGGGCGTCTTTTCGATTGAACAGCCGAGTGCGCTAACCATTCTGTTTCAGAAGTTCCGTGCAGCACTGCGAAAGCTACAGGCCTCTTCGGCCAATGCGGAGGGCGAGCACATGTTAAGCGCGTCCTTCCGCGGCTTGTCATTTGCCAATGGAAGGCGTTGCAGTGGTAGCTGCAGCTCTGGAAGGAGAAGAAGGGGGCGGATGAAGCGGGTTCAATATCGGGAGTAGATGGCAAATGAGTTCTGCGGAAACCCGCAAGGTGGAGTAACGTTTATGAAAGGGAAGATCAGCATCCACCCGATTTGTAGCACAAGGCTGCAAGGAAAATCTATACGGATTTCTCAGAAATGAAAGCTTCCTAGTTGCCGAAAAATTCGTCCTGGTCCGGGGTTCCAACCCGGGACCAAAGCCTGTCCAGGGCGCTCGCTCTGCCAATTGAGCTAACCAGCAGGCTAGCGATTGACAGCGCGAGGGCGAATCCATCGACAACTCGAAGCAGGTGCGTGTCCGAACAACAGCACTTCGTCTCGCTTCAGAAGAATTCTGCGCTCGATGGCCTCGTAGCCTTGGCTATGCTTCACAGAACTAGTGAAAGAGTGTAGACCAGCGCGAAGGACTCTGTGCTTTCAAAGCGACAGAAAGCTGAGCGAGTTAGTTGGTAAGGATTCATGATGCAAAGAAAGTGGCGTGCAAGACACGGACACGAGGAAAGAAAAACGGACAACGAGAACGCCCTTGTGTACGTGTTTTGCACGCCTGTTCTTTGCATTATGAACTGTGTACTTTGCTGTATCTCTCGGAGAAGATGGACGACCTGTCATGCGCTAACGCTCTGAGGGGGATAGAAAAAGAAAGATAAACGGGGCGGAAGAATAGGTTTTCTTCGACTGATTTTAGACGTCGTTGTATGGTTGCAGCTGGCAAGGTGTCGCGCTGCTAAGCTCGAGGACGTGGGTTCGACTACCGGTCACGGTTTCCGCATTTATATGAAGGTGGAAACGTAAAAAAAAAAAGCAGCCGTGTACTTAGATCGCGTTAAAGGGCACTAAAGTGAAAAGGTGAAGGGGTTTATAACGATAACTTATATTTCGAGGGCGCTCGACTGTCGTTAATTTTGCCATACTATGTTCAATATTAAAAAAAAAAGGAAATGAATGTTAAGGATTAAGTCATGAAATTCACTCCAGGACTTCGGCCTCGTGACGTCAGAAGGTCAATTCCCCCCCCCCCCCCCCCTTTCTTTTTTCGTTTTCGTATTCAATAGGCAATGTCAATAGGCAATAGGTCTGGTACGTGATAAGTAAAGAGGCGGTATATGTGCACGGTAAAGCAACGTTATGCTAACGTCGCGGCAGTGCACGGCCTTAGTGTAACCAGACTCTGAGCATAACAATAACCATAATAAGCAGTAATAGCATATGACCAGTAACGAGTCAGAGTTGCTCTTACGAAGGCCGCCGGCCGAAACATTGGCATAATGTTGCTGCGTGTTGTACACGCCTCCCATATATATATATATATATATATATATATATATATATATATATATATATATATATATATATATATATATATATATATATATATATATATATATAAGGTTCTTTCTGTCTATCGGGATAAATATACTATCCAGCCTTTGAAAAAGGCTGATCTCTATATATGGAGGGAGGGAGAGTGAAGTGTTCAAGGACTCGTTTATTTGTTAGAAACAACTTAATGAACCAAGGAAGCCTAGGAAAGCACAGGGGAAGTTATTGAATTTCTTAATTGTAGCGGCTTCGGTTCCCCTCGTGGGTTCGGTTCCCACCGTGGACAGGTTTGCTTTTTCGTCCACTTTAATTCTTTTCTACTTACTCCACAATTAAAATACTTCAATGAAGAAATTCAATAACTTCCCCTGTGCTTTCCTAGGCTTCCTTGCTTGTCGGTTCATTAAGTTATATATAAATTTCTGGCTTTATCAGCATATCCAATACGGGTGTTTGTTCTGTTTCACGTATACGAGCCTTTAGTTTTGTGGGCAACAGGAGAAAATGTTCATATGCATCCCTTTTGATGCGAAAGTGAATGAAATGTAACCTAATATCACGTATACATGTACACACTGAACGCGTTGATTATTTCTATGACTGCAGCTCCACTGATGCGGCGAAGATGCCTGCGGCCCCGGGACCCAAGGACCCGTGAGTGAATGCTGCGCGTGCTTATTTATTTATTTATTTATTTATTTATTTATTTATTTATTTATTTGTTTAATTTTGGCGCAGATACAATTTCGTCAATTTCACCATGTTCCTGTTTGGCATCGGCTCACTGCTGCCGTGGAATTTCTTCATCACTGCCGATGACGTGAGTCCTCCTCCGGCCTTGCCATTCTCTAACGACGTGTAACATTACTATATGTACCACACTCGAGAACAACGTGTAACGTGTCCGTAGCCGACCGCGTGCTTAGCCGCATACGTGTCAGCCTTGTTTAGATAACGCTGGTATAGTTGCATTATGAAAATCTTTTGTGCACACAACACGAAGACACAACGAAGAAGTACACAAGGACCGCTTCGTTGTGTCTTCGTGTTGTGTGCGCAAAAGATTTTCATAATGCAGCCAAACCAACTAGACCGCCTTTCCTTTATATTGCTGGTAGAGTGACCAAGAATGCTGGTAGAGTGACCAAGAACGCTGGTAGAGTGACCTAGGACGCTGGTAGAGTGTTCTAGGTCACTCTAACGTTGGCGAACTCGGGCCACGCCGGAATGATCGGTTTTCGACCCATAATGAGTGCGTCATGCTAGCCATAGAGGGAAAAAAAGAAGCAAAGGAGAATACGGGGAGGCGGCGTCATGTGATTCCGCTAGCATAGGCAAGCCGGCCTCCTCTGACACCCTGTCTCCTCTGGCGCGCGCGCTGTCTTTTGGGTATACGGTTCGTTCCACGTCGTTACCGGTCCGCTGGAGGTTGCTTGGACGCGGTAACATTTAGTGGCGTTTGATCATGCATTAATCTACCGCTTGCCTGCCACGTGACCGAGGCCCATTTCTCACGATTCTCTCCTTTAAACATTTTATGACTAGGCTTCACAATTGTCACGTGACGTCCTCCTATTCCCCCCCCCCTTTTCCTCCATGGTACTAGATAAAGGAATGCTATTCAGGAGAGAGAGAAAGCTCCTTACTGAAAAAAAACAAAAACGGAGAGTTCTGCTGGCGTAGAAGTGGGCGCCTATGCTACTGTGTGTAGTGAGGGTGAGTGGTGGTTAAAGGCCCTACAGGTAGGAGGGCAGAAAAGAAAAAGAAATATTTGTACACGTCATGTACATGAAATATATCAGTACTATTCGGGCTTCCTAATGTGTCCAACTAGTTCCAGTAGCCCTTACTGTTCGCCCTCTTCATAGTATCCAGCTTAACAGCGCTTGCGATGGCACATGACTTCCGGTGCACATTTACAGCGGAGCTGTTAAAGCCTCGCTATAGGTTGGTCTAGATTTGCTCTATATGTTCCCCTTGGTATATTTGGGATATGCAGTAACTCTATGCGGCGCGCCGGACAAAGGCCCCCACGTAGAGGATGCGTTGGTCCACGTAGGTTACATACATAAATATCATCCAAATATCATCTATATCTTTCCTTTTCGGCAGGGCCGCGCTGAGGAATATATATTATTATAGAGGATGTGGTGGTTTTAATTTATGTTCTCTGTTCGTTTGAGCGCAATGGCGTTGCCATGGGAAAGGGGACGGATAAAGCTATCGCTTTCCACTTTTAAAGGCGAAGCTAATGTGTCCTCTCATGGTGATGATGCTGATTACCTTTGGGTGAATGGCTCGTACCCACCGTGAGGGATAGGCCATGAGTCTGTATTGATAAATTATTAGGAATTATGTAGGGGTATCTCGCACTATAATATATTTAAAATAAAGTAAATAAGCGGACAAATATGAAAAAAAAATATAAATTTATTGTTCTTCCTCTTCATTTCATGAACCACACAGTACTGGAGGTACAAGTTCCGCAACGTGAACTCCTCGGCCGAGGCTCACACGAAGACTGACCTGCAAGCGGCCTTTACCAGTTACCTGGCCATCGCTAGCAAGGCGCCCTACATCCTCTCGTTGGTCCTCAACACCTACCTGAGCCACCGGTGTGTGTTCACGCTGTTTCTGTGGAGCTCGTAATCGTCGTATTTTACGATATCTAACTGTCGAGTGCAACATCTAACTCTCGATGAATGGATGTGCCACACTTGAAAAAAAAAAAGGAAAACAAAAAGAAAAAAAAATTACACGATACAGCAGGTAAATAACTGTGACTGTTCCGAGCGGAAGGCCCAACTCAGCAAGACGTCTCGCTCTTTGCCCCAGCCATTAATCAACCGTCCATCTCCACTTGACTGCCTATGGCTCTTGTTCTTAAAGAATCTTTCAGTGTTACGTATATACGTTAGGAATATGCGGCACGAATAAATGCTGGATTTTCGTTTACGAATATAAATGTCGAAATCAGAGTAATATTTCGCTAGAAACAAGCTTTGTTCTGCATTTTGACGATAATGACAGCGCCAACTTTCTAGCACAAGAGACAGAGTCTTCGTCTGTGTATCTGTCTCATGTGCAAGACATCGCGAACTCCCTTGCACCAGAGACATATATGCAGACGAAGGCTCTGTCTCTCGTGCAAGAAAGTTGGCGCTGTCATTATCACCAAAATGGAAGACTAACTAACCCGAACCCAGACCTCGCTTTGTCCTTCAAACTGGCCATGGGAATGATCGTCAGAGACGTCTGTGTGTGTATGAGATGTCATTTATTGTTGCGTTACTCCTTTGTGTTAATGATTCCTTTCATTTTGTGCATATCGATGGGATTGTGATAATTTGTCAATTTCTTTCTTCGCTCGTTGTTCTTCCGAATTATTGTATAACTCTGTTTTGTTTAGCCTGTCAGTGGCACTGTGAAAAAAATTGCAAGGAATTGTGTTAAAAAGAGACTTTTACGCGTTACTGAAAAAGAAGTAGCCGATTACAATTACAATTACATCACTAAAAGTATCTGATCACGCAATTACAATCGCAGCCTAAAAAAGAAGTAATTGGAAAATTACTTCAGAGTAATCAATGACTATCCAGGTTACTTCTTGTAAAGCTTTTGTTTATTAGATTATTACATATATGCGCATATAGCTTGGCATAAATAGCGAGGCTGCTGGTAAATTGAGTCGGAAAAATCGGTACCTCGACGTACGTCAAGTTTTATTCGTTTATATTAGCGGCGCACGCTACCGTGTCGAATTTAAAAGCTGACACGAAAATATGAGATGTGTAATTTCGAAATTTCGTAATCGAGTAGCGGAAAATGTAATATTACAATGATAAACACTCCTAAATGAAGTAATCGTTGCATTACAATATTGCAGTAAAATATAATCGGTTATAAGTAATCCATCACTTGCCTCGCGTTACGTCAGGCTGGTTAAAAATCAAGGAAAGAAAATTGAAATTGAAACTCCATTTGAAGTTATAACTTTGAAAATAATTTTGAATTCAACGCTGCCCATAGGAAGAAAACTCTCAGCACGAACACACTTGCACTGTGAGTGGCTCGTGTCACCTATGTGGCGCTGATTCCGGAGAATTTGTTCGCAGCATTCGACCCGCTGTGCGTATCGGCTGGCCTCTCCTGGGCTGCACCCTCTTCTTCGTGGCCACGGCGTCGCTCGTTAAGGTGGACACTGACAATTGTAAGTCCGGGAAGCTGCACCTAGGAGTTAGAACGTGAGAATCCACTAACCTGACTACCTAAGCGATGGTCGATGAACAAAGATACCCTACTGAAACGTTTCGTATGGCCGTTCCAATATTTCCATATGTTTCCGTAAGACTCACATAGAAAAATGTGGAAAATATATGGCAAGTATACAAAAACTTATGGACTTCGTATGGAAAATATGGAATTATTGCAGTATAGGCAAGGGGACCTTTTCAGTAGGGTAATAGGTCGTTCTTGCTGCTATTCCGAATGAAACGGCAGTGTGTGTCTCATTGAGACGTTAAAGTTCCTTACAGAAATGTCTTATCTGTCTGTATCAGGAATCGGGCATGTATGACTCTATATACGTGACATGTATCCGTAAATGGCCACATTTGCCCGATTCTCGATAGAGCCGTATGTGGCCATTCTTGTATAGGTCTTGAATTGCCATATCAAGAATTGGCCGAACATGACCATAAAAGGATAGGTACCATATATAACTCGGCATGCCCAATTCCTGATGGGTCAATATATGAATATCGGTCTATATATGGCACGTGCCCGCATGCGACCATATTTGCCCTATTCTGGGAGAGCCACATATAGAAATCTTTTGTGTAGGTCTTCAATTGTCCTATCACGAATTAGGCTAATATGGTCATATACGGAGATGTACCATATATAACGCCGCACACCCATTGCTGATGAGGCCATATATGCATGTCTGTCCATATATAACACGTCTCCATATGCGGCCATAATTATGCAGTTCGTGAGAGAGCCATATATGGAAACTCTTCGTATAGGTCTTGTATTACCACGAATTGGGCAATTATGGCCGCATACCGACACGTGCACAGCATATGCAGGTATGCAAAGACACGCCTAATGTCTGATATGACTATGACATTTTTGTAAAAGTTATGCCGCGTGGCAGCTCCAGATACTTCTTTTCTTTAAAAAAGAAAGTAGAAATAAACTTCTCCAGAAAAGTGCGCCCGAGGCGTTCTATCGGCGCGTGCGCACCACAACAGAGTTTTCTGAGCGGAAAGCTTTCGACAGTTTTCTGTGTTGCAGTTCTTGTACTTTATAATAAAATAAGTTCGTCGTTCTAAAATGTTTTCTTCTGATGATGCTAATTGTGCGGAAGAGCAGTTTATTGACCTCGGAACTTGAAGCAACAGACTTATCAAAGGTTGTGCACCAACACCAATGAGCAAAAGCATTATGAGAATGAAGCGAGTCTACATGAACGCAGATCAGCACACATTATAGAGAATACATCTCACTTTGTAAATAAGTAGGGGTGCGCTCCTCTCTATGTTGCTACATGTTCAGCCTGCTTGCTTCCCATATACAGAGTCATCCACACAGAATTGTCAA